>JAHKKF010514600.1:0-48798 GCA_019740295.1 Labeo calbasu | reverse complement strand
CATGTAGAATGGCAAAGCACTAAAGCTGAATTACGCCTAAACTGATCTTGGACTTACAGTCACTTCAGTGTTTGTTTTATAGTACAAGTACAAATGGTTACGTACAGCAGTTTTGTAGGTTCTTGACAATTCAATTTCTAATAACATGTAGTCCATAAAGCATAACTGATTAGGCTGGACTGTCTGATTGTGTATTTTCACTCAAGAAAAGCTTCGTATCACGTAACATTCATAATAATATTAATTTACATACAAACACAGGCCTATGCTTGTTGTAACTAACTAATGTCCAGTTAACTGACGTGTTAAACTAGCTGGCAATCTATCAAAGTAGCCTTGGTTAGTGGGGGTTTTCAGGTTTTCAAGCTATACTGACTTCCAACAGCAGCTGACTGAGGGACACTGGGAATCCATTTGACGTTTCAAAACAAAATATACTGTGCACATTTATTAAACTGACTCTTTCAATAAATGAAAAAAAGAAATAAACAATTACTTACCCAAATAAATGTCACCAAAGGATCCAGAGCCAATTTTCCTTCCCAGTCTGTATCGGTTTCCTACTCTCAATTCCATGATAGATGGCTAAATAACAAAGCTAGCGATAAAGCTAGCTTTAACGGGAGTAATTTAAATGATATACCTTCGGAGTGTTTAATAAAAGCAGCGAAAATCCGTTCTTTGTTATCCGTCTATTCTTCTGTCTCTCCCAGCCAGAATCCCCTTATACAGCCTGCTAGCTTGCTAATTCCCTTCACAGAAGCTACCCAGTTTTCACCAGTCGTTTTCTAACATTCCGAATCGGTAAATTTCAAAATACTAGGCTTGTTAAAAAGAGTAAAGCGTGAACTTTATGCTCTAGTAATTTTCACCCTGAAAATAGTCTGTTTAAAAAAGGATGAAGGCGGATTTTGACAACGACTCCCTTCTAGTTCTGCTGGCCCTGAAACTACCATTGACTTCTGTGTATCTGCTACAACAGGAGCTCCATCAGCTCAATAATCCAGCGGACTGCAGTGACGTCACTTCCCGTAGCAACAACGAGCCACTGGAAAATCTTGGGTTGAGACAACAAACCGTCGGGTTTTTATTGTTAAATCCGAATTGAAAATTCGAAACATTCATAACCGAAGTTTTATTAGTATATAACGAATGTTTATTGTAACTTAATTAAGTGTTTTATTAGCGATATTCTCAGTATTAAAAGTGGACAATGTAAATAAATGTATGTAAATAAAAATGTATGTAGGCTATTGTATATGTATACGTCATTGCTGAGTTCGATATATAAACTCGTTTTTGTATTGTAGCCTACTTAGTTTAATACTGTAAATGACGAAGTTTACATCTGTGGGTGTTTACTGGGTGTGTTCATCGTGATGTTTCAGGAAGATAACTTGCAAAACCAGTTTGTTAAGTCGAAACTTATGTTTAAACACATAACTGACATCTTATCTGTCTTTATGTAATCAAATAAAAATAGACTTAAACAATAGGTAACAACTGTTTAATTAATATTGACTGGGTTTAAAGTGGTTTATGTCCTTAAAAACTCAGTTTGTGTTACATAGCAGCTCTGAATAGGAGCACGTGCATTATTCAGATATTTAAAAAAGCCATTTCGGTAACACTTTACAATGATGTTCATTCGTTAACTACATTAGTTAATCAGCATTTACTAATCCAGTATTAAAATCACAACAGTAACATTAGTTAATGCACTGTGAACAAACATGAACAAAGAACAACTGTGTTTTTATTAGCTAACATTAACGAAGATGAATACATAGTGTAATAAATGTATTGTTCATTGTTCAGTCATGTTAGTTAATACAGTATCTAACTACTTAATAAAATGACACTTTGTGGTAAAGCGTTACCGCCATTTCTAATCATGACAAATGTCATTTGAATTCCACTTGACTTGAAATGCACAGGCAAAGCATTGATATGGAAAAAATATTCCAAACATTATGCAGAGAAACAAGTAGTTGTGCAAGGCCATAGACTAAAAAATGTACATTTCAAATCATAGAAACCACAGTCTTAATGTTTTAAAACAACATTAGCACCTGAAAAAGTATGTAAACAATAACAAAGTAGATTATGAACTTATATCAAAATAAAGCCTATAAGGAAGTGGAAGAGTCAGTAGTTACAGGAACTTATGCATATAATGACTCATTGATTTCTCATGATTGTTTCCTGCACAAGAACTAATTTAAATGTAATTACATTTATTCAGCCTTAATAAAGCTTCAAATGTAAGCTTTATTTAATTCATATTTCATGAAGTTGTATTTAGAGATGCAGCTGTACAATGTAACGGTGCAGTTAGCTGTCCTAATGTGTTAGGTGAGAGAACAATACTTTTTCATAATCACAAAACAACTATTAACATATAAGTACATTTCTTGGCAAACAGCTTTTTGAAGTATTTTGATCCCCTTGTCTAAAACACAATCATTTTTTTCTCTGATAACGCCCACAGAAGCTGATGTTGTATTCAGTGGAGCATGATTGGCCAGAGCAGAGCCAATGCTTGAGGCTGTATAGATGAGAGTCACATGACTTGAATTACTCAGCTTTCCGTTGCATGTGCTCAGTCACGTTGAGAGCAATGCGCCAGGAAAGTCTGTGAACGCCCACTCTAACAGCCATACCAGATTTCTACATAAGCTCTAGCTCCAGCACACTGTATTAGTGCAGTGATAAACAACACTTCATAAGATCCAAACAGAGGAAACCAAATGCATTCACAACAAAGAGCTGACAAAATTGGAATGTTCCTCTGTAGATTCTAGTTTAACTGGTACTTTCTGTAACAAGTGTTTTCAACAGTGCTCTGTTCACACAAATGTCCTGAAATATGAGGAAACAATCGCATGCCTGTTGACTCTTTTATTAATATTGAGAAGTGTCGAGATAACATATCACAGGCATTCTATATTAATGGACAGTTATGAAAACAACACATCTCAAAGTGCTTCTTAATACATGATGTATTAAACAACACATATAGATTGATTACAATACAACTGCTTTAAAGACTGTATATTAGAAAAAAAACAAAAATCAACTGAGCATTGATGAGTAAAAAGAAATGTTCATGGTTAATTCCTCACTACTTCTGCAAAACTGTTTGTTGACATACTGCAGATATTTAGGACTGTAAGTAGTGTTACTATGTATTACTTAAAGTTTTTTTGTAGCCATATGTTGCTGTAGGAGAAAACTACAACCAAAGGGCTTTTTATCCTAAGGGCCTAATTGTACACTACCATAGTAAACTGCATGTTCAAGGGGCCAAATTACAGAAAAGGTACTATTTTTTGTATAATGAATAGTAAAAATGGCAAATAAATGTATATGTAGGTGTGTGTGTGGTTCAGTTACAGGCCTAGCCTATGTTATGGGGACAAAATGTCTTCACAAATATGGCAATATCCAAAATCCTCGTCCTTGTGGAGATTTTTTGGTCCCTAATAAATAACACAGAATTAATCTAAAAATGCTGAATGTTTTTGTGAGGGTAAGTTTAGGGTAAGATGACAGAAAATACAGTTTCCACTGTATAAAAACCATTATGTCTATGGAGAGTCCCTATAAAACGTAAGTAAAAAGAAATCTTTTTCATGGTTAATTCTAAATATTTTGTCATTTAATAATATTTCACGTATTTAATAATAACGTCTGTCTTATTCTGCCGTACTTAATGAATCTGTGCATCTGAGACCTGCTATTTTAGTTCATGTTTTTCACAAATAAACCTCAATTGTGACTGATGCAGTCAAAAAATCTGTCTTCATATCTTCATATCTTTTGTAACAATTTAATTACTTAGTTTTTTTGTAGCCATATATTGTTGTAGGAGAAAACTACATCAAATGGGCATGTTTAAGGGCCCAAGGTACTATTTTTTGTATAATGAATAGTATTGTGTGTGTTTGGTTCAGTTACACCCTACCTTATGGGGACAAAATGTCCCCACAAAGATGGTAGTATCAAAAAATCTACCATATATTTTTGGTCCCTATGAGGAAACACAATTATAATTAATACAGACTAAGTTTTTTAAAAATCTAAAAATGCAGTTTGTACAGTATAAAAACTATTATGTCTATGGAGAGTCCTTATAAAACACGGAAGCCATACCTGTGTGTGTGTGTGTGTGTGTGTGTGTGTGTGTGCGTGTCTGTGTATTTGCTTTTTGTTTACTTTGTTTGGTACTTTTATTGAAACGTTGTCTTATTTATCTTCTTAAGTCATCCAAACATCATATATCTGTTGGTAAAGACAAAAAAAAAAAACACTAAGCGAAAGTAATTAGGTCAACAATGACATCTAGTGGTCAATTATAGTACGGAAATAAATGTATTATTTTTACCTAATCTGTAAATAGTTGAATGAAAAAGCGAAACAAAACTGATTTTTACGATTCTATATTCTAGACTGCCTTGCTGAATTAATTTTCTGGCGTAAATATGGATGTTACGTATATACGAACACGATCATACACAAATAATTTGTCTATACATTATAAACATAACATGACTGATTTTTACATTTTAACAGAAACATAATATTCAAACCCACTCAGTAGTTATTCCAAGCGATGTAATGTGTTGTCATGACCCCCGGAATAAATCAATAGGATTATTGTTTCCTCACGGATGTATTTCACCGCGACACACAGAACAGTTCATGTGCCGCATAGAGCTGCTGTCTGTGGCTGGATCATTACCTACTGTAAGTATTGTGCTCTCATCTCACTACAAACCGTTTTAAAAGAATGACAGCTAATATATAAGCTCTGTCAGTGTGTTCGCCTTTCACATTTTATTTCTTTAAATGTGTAACACAAATCATTCCGTGGTCTCAGACTAGTTTCTTTTGCTGAAACACATGACCAAAATGTTTAGTAATGAACGCCTTGACAGATTCAGGATTACTGCTAATAACACTAACGTGTTATGTAAATGTTATGTTTGGGTTTAGGGCGTGCAGTTCAGCTAGGGGCTATGCTAATTTAGAGAAGCAAGCAAGCAAATAGTATTCATGTCTGTGCATTTTTATAATTTCACGATTTCATCCTGTGTAGGCAGCATGCCGAAGCCCCGTGGGTTCGAGTTCTGGAGGAGCACTCTGAAGGGTGCGCGCTACGTGGTAGCGCCCATGGTGGACCAGAGCGAGCTCGCGTGGAGGCTGCTGAGCCGCAGACATGGCGCAGAGCTCTGCTACACGCCCATGCTGCACGCACAGGTGTTCGTCAGGGATGCCAACTACCGTCGAGAGAACCTGTACAACGAGGTCAACCAGGAGGACCGACCCCTCATCACACAGGTGGGTCTCTGTGCTGTTTGGCACCACAAGCACACACCATTCCTCCTGAGGTGACAGGGAGGACTGTGTTCATATGGAATGTGAGGTATTCACTGGAGTGTCATTTTTGTGTTGGTATCTCCATACAGTTCTGTGCCAATGATCCTGAGGTGTTTATTCAGGCTGCTCTACTCGCCCAGGATTACTGTGATGCCATCGATCTGAATTTGGGTTGCCCACAGATGATTGCAAAACGAGGTACCAAAAGCTGACACTTCATTTCTGTTGTATGTGACTGATAAACCACCATTCAAAAGATTATTTTCTGGAAAGGATGCATTTATTTGATTTAAAATACAGGAAAAACCGTAAAATTGAGAAGTACTTATTCTATTTAAAATAACAGTAATAAGTTATCAAGAGAAGTTTTCAAAGTTTTCAAATGTTTTCAAAATTTTTAGCATCATTAACCCAGTCTCCAGCCTTCAGAATCATTCTAATATGCTGATTTGCTGCTCAAGAAACATTTTGTATTATTATTATCAGTATTTAAAAATTTTCGTAAATTTTTCAGGTTTCTTTGATGAATAGGGAGATCCAAAGATCAGCGTTTATCTGAAATAAAAAGCTTTTGTAACATTATGCACTATACCATTCAAAAGCTTGGAGTCAGTATTTTTATTTTTTATTTTTTTTAGTTGGAAGGAAGTAATTATAGAAATTTTAATTTTACTTGATACTTAACTTTTAATCATTGTATTTAGCAAGGATGCTTAAATTGATTATAAGTGATGATCAAGACATTTATACTGTTACAAAACATTTCTATTTCAGATAAATGCTGTTCTTATGAACTATTTATTCATCAGTGAAACCTGAAAAAATTCTACTCAGCTGTTTTCAACATAATAATAATAATAATAATATTATTATTATCATTAATAATAATAATAATAATAATAATAATAATAAAAGTTTTGAGCAGCAAATCAGAATATTATAATGATTTCTGAAGGATCATGTGACTGGAGTAATGATGCTAAAAATCAGCTTTAAAATCACAGGAATAAATTACATTTTAAAACATTCAAATAGAAAGCAGCTATTTTAAATAGTAAAAATATTTCAAAATGTTACTGTTTTTGCTGTACTTTAAATCAAATAAATGCAGGCTTGGTGAGCAAAAGAAACTTCTTTTAAAACATTAAAACTTTGACTGTTAGTGTATTAAAATAGAAAAACAGCTGTTTTAAATTGCAACAATGTTTTACAGTATTGATGTTTTTATTGTATTTTTGATTTAATAAACTTTTCTCATGAGTGTTTGAACATATGAAGTTTGGTAATGTAAATATTTGCTTCTTTTGTTCACTGAAATCTCGAATTTTAGCAAAATACGTCCCTGTTATGGCTCATTGTTCAATTCTTTCCTAGGCCATTATGGTGTGTTTCTTCAGGATGAGTGGGACCTACTTGAGAAAATGAGTAAGTTGTCTTATTTTTATTTTATTGTATTTTATTTTGTTATAGTAATTCATCAATTTTTCCAAATTTAACAGAACACTTTATACAATTAAGTTAAAACTGTTCCCCCTTGCTGACAAAATAGTTAAACAATAATAAGAATAGACAATTAAAAAAGAAATATAAATATATATATATATATATGTATATATAAACAAGATAAACTTATACACATTTACAAATGAGGAATATTATTGTAGGAATAATAACAATAAATGAATAAATACCTAAATTACAAGTCTTTAGCTCAGTGCAGATTGAACCATGTAGAGAATGTGTCTTATTCAGGTGCTGTCATTTACAGTTAAACTGGCTGACGAAAAACTCTCCGTGCCCATAACTTGCAAAATCCGGGTCTTCCCTGAGATTGAGAAAACAGTGAAGTATGCCAAAATGCTGGAAAAGGCTGGATGCCAGGTAATGTGTTCCCATTGCTTATTAAATAGAAGATACTTTTGTCTAAAGTACTTGTGGCACAACCATTTAAGCGAGTGAGGTCCCTCCAACCTGGAAGTGATCTGTAGACACTTGTTACACCAACTGTGACCACTACATTAGCTCAAACCTCAATCTAATGTGACTCATATATTTTTGAACCAGCTGCTCACAGTTCATGGGAGAACTAAAGATCAAAAGGGGGCTTTGACTGGCATTGCAAGTTGGAAGCACATCAAAGCTGTACGGTAAGAGATACAACACTTGCTGCTGGCACTGACTGTTCTTAGTGTTTTGTCCTGATGGTGTACCTTTATTTTGTTTGTGTAGGGAGGCTGTAAACATTCCTGTTTTCGCCAATGGAAACATCCAGCACCTGAGTGATGTTCAGCGCTGCATGGAGGAGACTGGAGTACAAGGTGTCATGAGTGCAGGTAACACTCTCCTCATGCAAAGAGAAGATTCATAAACATACTAGTGCAGAAAGACTCACACTTTGATATTACGTTCACAGAAGGAAATCTCCATAATCCTGCCCTGTTTGAAGGCTGTAGTCCACCTGTGTGGGAGATGTCTGAGGAGTACCTGGAGGTTGTGGAGAAACACCCACCCTGCAGTCTGTCTTTTGTCCGTGCTCACATTTTCAAACTGTGGCACCACACGTATGTTCGTTCATATTTGACACTTGACACCAATGTTTTGCAAAGAAAAAATGTAGCGCAATTTCCACAAAAAACATTGAGTGGCACAACTGTTTTTGTCATTTGATATAAGGAATGTTTCTTGAGAATCAGATCAGCATATTAGAATGATTTCTGAAGGATCATGTGACACTGAAGACTAGAGTAATGATTATGTTATTACACAATATTAATGTTTTTACTGTATTGTTGTTTAAGACATGCACACATCGAGAAACTGTTCAATTGTATAGTACGTATGTCTCTCTCTCTCTTTTTTTTATTATAGCTTACAGATACATCAAGACCTGAGGGAGGAGCTGGCCAAAGCGAAAAACATAGCTGGGATTGCAGAGGTCAACAGACAGCTAAAACAGCGTTGCCAGGTAAAGGAACTTTGTTGATTTATAACATCAGTTTTAGTTCTAAGACAGAAAAATGTATTAGGATTATGATAGTTTAGTTAAGTTTAATTTTCTGAATCGGTTGCTTTTTACTGTTATAGGAGGAGATGGCTAAAGATGAATCTGAATGGACTCAGACTGGACTTCCCTTTCCTCACTGGATCTGTCAACCTTACGTCAGACCACCGTGAGGACATGTTTTCTGATTGGGCCTTGTGTGACTGTGAACATGATCACAATTATAGTATTTCTGTGGTCTCAGCTAAACTGTATAATATCACTCATAATCCTTGACACTTACTGAATAGGCCATGGTTCAAAGAAATATAAACCACTTTGAATCTAACAGTGTTTATGTTGGAATATGGTATATTTTGCAGGCCCAAGGATCCAAACATTGAAAATGGCCAGAAAGCAACAGAAACAAAAGTTGTGAGTGTGAAGAGGGCACTGGAGGACAGCGACGGATCCAGTGACTCGCTCTCCAAGAACAAGCTGAAGAAGAAAGCTCGTAACCCCCACAAAAATTTTTCTCCAGAGCTGAAACGTAAGGCTAATTTTTTTTTTCCCCCCAGTATTTCCCAAAGCCCGTGGAGAGTGGGGCTTTTAAGTGACGTTGCTAAAACCCTATTGCAACTGTTAGAATGGCCAAGGATCAGCAATCTCTATGTAAAACTGATTGTGCAGACCAAACCCTAAGTTGTAGAGACTTAGAAAGGGATGGTAGTACTCACACCGCTGTCACCAAGACTCACCCCAATTGGCCTGATGGGGGCCTGAAAAGTACGAAATCGCTCACTCCTTAAAAGTCAGTCGCAGGCTCAAGTGTCTTATGTCGTTAGAATGCTTGGCTCACACCGAACAAAACGCATGCCAGATTCAATCGTGAGCCTAGTGAAATGTTAGGGTATTTTGGATTTTTTTGCAAAACATATTTTTGCGCACTAGTCCTAGGTTTTTCGTCCGATCTGGAACCAAGCCAGTGCAAAAAGATTCTCTGGAGAGTGAATATCAATAATTATTGAAAACATTTTTTGAATTTTCGACTCGCAGTCACAAAGGGACGCCAAAACATTCATAAGGGGCAGGGCCACTTTTAGTAAAATGCCCATAGCTCCTGAATGTGGTGAGATATCTCCGCCAAACTTAGCTATGTAAGAGTTCAATCTAAGGTCACAGGAAAAATGTACGGAGCTTCAGCAGTTTTCAAGGGCGTAAATGACTGTATGCAGCACAGTTTTTCGCACATACGCACAATATTCGTATTGAATGATAGAACTCTTGACTCCAGTCAACTTTGCCTCTAAAAAAACTGCTGTCAATCAAGCCATTTGTTAAATGATTGAGAAGATGCAAAAAACCTACTAGGTTTTTCGCTCAGTCTGGAAAAAAAAACACAGCAGTACAATTCTCTAGGTCAATAATTATCAAAATAAAGGAAAACTCATTAACCTGGTGAGCACATGCCACAGATGATTCTAAACAATTATGCAAGTATGCTTTAAGCATGCAAATTTTAAGGAGATCCGACCACAGCTGGCATTATTACAGTCATAAACGTAAAAAAAAAAAACCCATCATATTCTAATGGTAAATTACCTGGATTTGCCAGAAATGTTTTTTAAATCATTGATTTAGGTGGTTAAAGGCTTGGTTAATAATGTATTTTTCATATATGTGCTTAAATGCCTTAAAGTGTTTGAACCAAGGTAGCAATATTTTTTTATTTATATTTTCTGTCTTGAGTGTCACACGATCTCCTAAAAATGATTCTAATATGCTGATCATTTCTTATTATACATGTTGAGAACAGTTCCCTCCCTAATATTGGAAACTGTGAAACAATTTTTTCCCAGATACTTTGAATAGGAAAAAATGTAAAGAGAAATATTTTTGTAACATTATAAATGTCTGTACAGCCTCTTTTTATCAATTTAACTTGTCCTTTATGAATAAAAGTATAATTTTTTTTTTTTCAAAAACAATATAGACCCCAAACATTTGAACGGTGGGTTATTGAGATATCAGCTAACATTTTTTGATTAACATTGCTTTTACTTATTTGTGTTATGCAGCAAAATACATCAAGTGTGAGCAATGTGGAAACCCTAAAGTAAGACTTTTGATTATCTTTTCTTTCATCTGACTATTTTAAGGGTTTAATGTATTCATTTTTAAAGTGTGTACCATATTCTACTCCCTCAACAGGGGAATAAGTGTGTATTCAACTTGTGCCGTGGCTGCTGCAAGAGGAAGTCTTTCAAGGAAGTGGCTGATTGTCCTGGTTAGTATATCAACCAGCTGTTTCACTGTGTGTGAACCACAAACTGACTTGATCAGTAATACTCGCTATGCTTCACAAGTTGCGTAGTGAACAAGTTAGTTTGGAGATGTTTAGTGACTTAAAAGGATAGTTCACCCAAAAATGAAAATTCTGTCATTAATTACTCACCCTCATGTTTTTCCAAACCCGTAAGACCTTCGTTCATCTTCAGAACACAAATTAAGATACTTTTGATAAAATCTGAGAACTTTCTGACCCTGCATAGACAACAACGAAACTGACACGTTCAAGACCCAAAAAGGCAGTAAGAACATCGTTAAAATAGTCCATGTGACATCAGTGGTTTAAAAGCTACAAGAATACTTTCGTGTCAGTCTTCGATGTGCGTTCACAACAGTACCATGACGCATGCTTCATAACATTATGTTTAAACCACTGATGTCACATGAACTATTATAACAATAATTTTATAAAAAACTATTATAACATAATTTTAGGAAAGTTGTAATTAAGAACTCACCACCATATACAAACCATTCAATGTTACTGAATCACTTTTAGTGCAGTACAAGCGGCCTGGAGCGAACGTTACCTCAAAAGCCGAAATGACGCCACACTTTACACCGAGGCGGGAGCAGGAACTAACGTTATTCTTTTATCCTCCATTAACGCTAACATTAGCAGCGTGCCCTTATGCTAGTATTTCCTGTCACTGTTTAAGTTCAGAGATAAGAAGACTGCAAACTAGCGGTCAGAATATACGCTCAAAACGAAGCAACTGTCATGAATCTTTTATGATTTTTTTTGTTTGTTTTAAATATCGATATTACGTTTTTGAGAATCGATACAGTATAGCCAAACAAAATATCGCGATACACACATGTATCCATATTTTCTTACACTCCTACTTTGAACGGGTCAGTTGTGTTGCTGTCTATGCAGGGTCAGAAAGCTCTCAGATATAATCAAAAATACCTTAATGGTGTTCTGAAAATATACAAAGGTCTTACAGGTTTGGAACAACAAGAGGGTGAGTAATTAATGACAAAAACTTTAATTTTTGGGTGAGCCTAATAGAAAGTTACATTAACTTCTAAGGATGTTTATAATGAAAACACTGTTGTTTTGTTGTTATGATTTAGTGTCCTTACCAGCATGTATCTGAATGTATCTGGTAATGTCCTACCAGTTCTACAAGACTAACTGTTTGCTTTCTCATTGTTGGGTTACAGGCCATGGATTGAGATTCAAAACCAAGGCTTTGAAACAGTCTAACTCAGATACGGGAGGTGGACTGACAAATGGGAAGCCCAACAGTCAAACAGTTTCCACTGCAGTCCATGATCCACTGTAAAGCAGACTTGTGTACTGCAAATGGGACACACAGTGACATCTGAGGACACATTACCACTTAACATTGCTGCACTGAATTGGAAGTACAAGACTACAGTTGTGGCCGTCACTGTTGATATGTGATTAGGATCCCTATGGCACCAACTGAACTAAACATGCAAAGAAACAGACATAGAAAAGATGTGTAACCTCAATGCTACTGTTACTTAGGCTAGTTCATCTGTAGAGTCATTCTTTACTGTAATGAAGTACCACTTTCTGGACTGCTGTCGGGTGAATAGTTCCATAGTCTTAATATTTTAAGATCGCTTATTAGAATAGCGTATTTTTATAATCTCTGGGAACGTGGTATATAAAGCAGCCGCTCTGAATGCACAAGCCTATACTGCTCCCTGCTCGCTCAAGACGGAGGAGCTGGACTTTTATCTGTGGAAATACACTGATGGACATCTTCACTCACACATTCTTTGAACTGCAATTTTACTATTTATTGTCTTCCGAAATGAAAGATTTGGCAGATTTGTATGTTGCAACCACAATCAAACATCTTTGATTTTTAATGCATTTTTACATATTTTTTGAACATGTATATAAATTCACTTTTAATCTGAGATTTCTGTTTCCTTTCCTGTGCAGTCATGATCCTGCATGATCATTGTAACTAGTTCACACACACACATACTGACATTTTTTACACTACAAAAATTCCTGGCCCAGTAAATAGTTTTTTAAAGATACTGTCTGATTCAGATGCCTTACCCTTATCATTGTACTGCCTTTTATTGTCGTTTCAAAAAAGTATGTAGCTCTAATACAACTTTGGTTCAACATAATGACATTTTCTTTTTATTACAGGTCAACATGTATATTTTTTTTACACTGTACTTTAAAGCAGGACTCAACTCAGTGCCTTATTCTTAAGACGTGGGACAGTTACTGAGAAACACCCTTGAACGACACTGTCTTTAACTGTAAATGTGTACAGAGCTGTGGTTATTCTGTGTGGATGTTTTTTTTCTTATCAGTTCCTTGGGTAAAATATTTTGGAAATTTTGCTTAAATAAATTTTGAAGTGTTAAAAGTTGCCTTTCTCCTTTCATAATAATATGACCAAAAACTGAGTAGTTTCTAAACATTTCTAAGCATAGTTTAAGGTCATAAAAGCAAAGTCTACCTTTGTCACTGACCAGCTCATGATGATTCACTGGAGAACAGCAGAACACAATACAGAGAAATACAAAATGTTCGAATGAGTCTGATCGCATGTGAATGGGACGGAGAAAGAACCTTTCGGGGTTGAAGCATCTTTTTGAATGTATGTTTATTTTAAAAGCATGTTTTGTGATGAGGTTTCTCAATGTGTAATCAAGGTTTGTCACAAGATACAGAGGAAAGTGCATCCTTTACAAAGAACAACAGGCCAGTACAGCTTAAGTGCCGCGTTTCTCTTTTTATCTTTTTTTCCTTTTCATTTGAGCAACAGGGTGTGCTTGTCTTTAATGCAGACAACAGATATCTTCTTCCCAACTTAAATAAAGTCTTTAGATTGTGATTTTTCTCTCTTCAGCAGGGAAATAATTGATTTCTAAACGGGGGGCCTAAGATGCGGCAGTGGCCCCGTGTACTTTCCTAGGAGAGGCATCTGGTCGAGTCTTCACATGTTGGTGCTCATTCGTGTTTGGCTGTTGGCAGGTGTGAGCTCCCCTTGACTGCCTTCTCTTGGAGGGGACTGCGAAAGGAACGAGAGAGATCAGTGAGAAGCATCACGTAGAGAGGGAAAAACAGACTGGTGAGAGGGAAACGCATGCTGGTGTTCGTGAGGGATGGGGGAGATGAAAACTGAGGTGTGACAAACACTTCTTCAAATTCTTATAGCTCTTTTTTAGGGAACACAACCTCAGAAGATCTCAGAGAGCTTACAGTTTTTCCATAAATAATAAAGGAACTTGCATCTAGTCGATTGCCTTAATGCAATAAGCTAGTGGACTGATTTAAAGGAATATTCCAGGTTTAACACCAGTTAAGCTCAATCGACAGCATTTGTGTTTGGAAAGTAAAAGATTACAGATTACGTTACCGTATTTAAAATGTGTGTAACTACTTCAATTACTTTATTAAAGTAATCTGATTACATTTGATTACTTTTCTAAATTTCTAACAAATGTTTTTTTTTTTTTAACTGTTAATCTTTTGCCACATTTAAAGCAGGCAGGGTTAACCTTACAGTAGTTCTCAACACTGATTACTGTCAGACTTTCGAAATCCTTCATCACTTAAATTAAGATTATAGTAATTACATTTTAATACTGATTTAAAAATATAGTTTAACAGCTATGATACTGTTTGTGAAATCACATCTTTGCATAGCTATGACAGGAAACACTGGCATCTAACAATGCCTTGGGAAAAAAACTTAAGTTAATCTTAAAAAAAGAACATATAGGAATATGTTTTTTTTTTGTTTTTTTTAATGACCCAAATAGGAAATAAATCATTTATCGAATAAGCATGTGTTATTCTGTTTCGTAAACTCCTGAAACATCGGCGTCTCATATTTTAGAGCAGTCAATGCAATTTGAAAAAAAGAAATCAATTAAATCTGTATGTGTGTGAAAATATTCAGATGTAACCATCTTTGTAATCATTAAAATTTTTCATAAGTAACTAAATTATTTACATATTTGTAATTGATTACAGTTACATTTATTTTGTAATTAAATTACGTAACTTTATTACATGTAACTACTTACTCCCCCATACTGTTTGTGGCATAGTGTTGATTATAAAAAAAACAAACAAAAAAACTTATAAAAAACGAGCCACTTACAATGAAAGTTAACAGGGCTGTTTTTATAGCAGAAATCTGAAGCTCATTTTATAAAAGCAGTGACATTACCTCTTCAATAAAAAACTGTTTATTATTTGAGCTATGAAGTTGTTCTCTTTATTGTTGTATTGTACATGTACTACCATTTAAAAGTTTTGGATCCTAATGTTTTTTTTTGTTTTGTTTTTTTTTAAAGTTTCTTGTGTTCATCAAGGCTGCATTTATTTGCTCAAAAACAGAGTTAAACAGTAATATTGTCAAATGTTATTACACTTAAAAATAACTTTTCAATTTATTACACTTAAAAATAACTTTTCAATTTTAATATATTTTTAATGTATTTAATAATTATTTCTATGATGGCAAAGATACATTTACAGCAGCCATTATTTTAGTCTTCAGTGTCACAATGCTTCAGAAATCATTCTAATATGCTGATTTGCTGCTCAAGAAACTTTTATTATTATTATTATTATTATTATTATTATTATTATTATTATTATCAACATTAAATGCAGTTGTGCCGCTTAATTTTGTGAAAACTCTAATAATTTTTTTTTTTTTCTCAGAATTCTTTGGTGAACAGAAAGTTAAAAGAAAAGCATCTACTTACACCAAACATTTAAACAGAAATGTAGTTTCACAGACATACTGTCCATTTTTTTTTTGCTTGTATTGATAAAACAACAAATCGTTCAACATTTTTGGATTGGCCGCATTCGTTCCTTTTGAAATTGCCTTACTGTGACCCAGACTGCCTTTTTTTTTTTTTAAAGAGAGACACAAGTGCTGTTGATTGAGATTAACCTAAAATGATCTCAGAATATTCATACAATGGGACAGTTCACCCAAAAATTTAATTTCTGTCATAAATTACTCACCTTCATGTCATTCCAAACCTGTAAGACCTTCGTTCTTCTTCAGAAGACAAATTAAGATATTATTGATGAAATCCGAGAGCTTTCTGATCCTGCATAGACAGCAATGTAACTCACATGTTCCTAGACCCAAAAACGTAATAAAGATATTGTAATTTCATGAAGCTACGAGAATACTTTTTAAAAGAAAACTGACATAATTCTTCTCTTCTGTGTCACGATCCCCTGTCATGTTAAAAATTGCCACCAAAGAGAAGAAACTGCTCAATAAAGTTGTTATTTTTGTTTTCTTTGTGCACAAAAAGTATTCTCGTAGCTTCATAACATTACAGTCGAACCACTGATGTGACATGGACTATTTTAACAAATAACCTTTCTGGGCCTTGAACGTGTCAGTTGCGTTGTTTTCTTTGCAAGTTCAGAAAGCTCTTAATATAAAATAAATATCATAATTTGTGTTCTGAAGATGAACGGGTCTTACGGGTTTGGAACGACATAAGGGTGAGTAATTAATGACAGAATTTTCATTTTTAGGTGAACTAACCCTTTAACATTCACTTAGCAGTATAAAACTCACATACAGATTACTTGTAAGTGCAGTAATACAGCCGAGTCATATCAGTATTAAGAAAACTGCTTCATCTCACAGCATCACAATGACGCAGATCCTCAGATGTGTTACTGCCTTAATAAATTCAGCGCTTTCATACTGACTTAAGAATTTGGAGGAGAGTAAGAGCTCTGAGACACTCATGCGAAAGGGAAGGTGATGGTTTAGGTGATGGTGAGGTGAAGAGCAGAGCAGAGCGAGGACACGTTACCCTGGGGACCCTGTTACCTTGACGTGTATCTGATTACGAAGCACAGCCGCCCGCAGGATCATGGCTTTCGCTCGTCTCTGAAACTCTTTGCCCATCTGTAGAGACTTCTCAAAAGTTGTGCTTCTCTGATCCACGTCCCTGGCATACAGGATCTACAAACAGTTTCAGTTCATATATTACACTCAAGTTTTAATGCTTGATCTTAACCAAAGGCTGTTTCTAGAACAGTCCCTTGCTTTAGCCAAAAAAAGATGTAAAGTATTGATGCAAAATCAGCTAATGCATTTAAGCTTAGCAACAAAAATAGGAAACAATGTTCCTGAAAGAGAAGTGTCAGGGTGACAAATGAGAGAGTGCAGCCCTGCCTTGCTGTGGGAGTCGATACGAGCATTGATCAGGCCCTCCAGGATCAGCTGGGTCAGTTCGTCCTCCAGAGCTGCCACTGTGGTATTAAAGGCCACAGCCATTTTGTTCATGTCTGCTGACACATAGGGGCTAAAGTACTGCCCGAGGGGAATAAAAGACAAAGTTTATAAATAGGTCATGTAAGTACAACTATGTTACTACTTTAGGAGCCAATATTACCTTATAGTCAACTTTAACTCACATTCAGCATTCATGTCAATATAACTATCAAATAGGGCTTAAAGGGATAGTTCACCCAAAAATTAAAATTCTGTCATTAATTGCTCACCCTCATAGCATTCCAAACAAGACCTTCGCTCACCTTCGGAACACAAATTAAGATCTTTTTGATTAAATCTGAAAGCTTTCTGACTCCTCCAGAGAGTAATGTAATTAAAATGTTTCCAGACCCAGAAATTTTTGCTTTCTTTGTGTACAAAAAGTACTCTTGTAGCTTCATAAAATTATGGTTGAACCACTGATGTCACACAGACTATATTAACAATGTTCTCACTATGTTTCTGGGTCTGGGAACATTTCAGTTACACTGCTGTCTATGGAAGGTCAGGAAGCTTTCATCAAAAATATTTTAATTTGTGTTCTGAAGATGAATGGTCTTACGGGTTTGGAACAACATGAGAGTGAATAATTAATGACACAATTTACATTTTTGAGTGAACTATACCTTTAAAACAAGGGATGACCTGATATTCACTGATCATGTACATGTGTCAATATGCCTTACAAACACATACATCTGAGTTTGAGTACGTATTAAAGGAGAAGTCCACTTCCACAACAAAGATTCACATGTAATGTACTCACCCCATTGTCGTCAATGTTGTTCATGTCTTTCTTTCTTCAGTCGTAAAGAAATTATGTTTTTTGAGGAAAACATTTCAGCATTTTGTCTTCATATAATGGACTGGTATAGTGCCCGATTTTGAACTGCCAAAATGCAGTTTAAATGCGGCTCCAAATGATCCCAAATGCAGTTGTAAACCCAAGAAAGAAGGGTCTTATCTAGCGAAATGATCGGTTATTTTCATGTTTAAAAAATTCAATTTAAATACTTTTTATTCTCAAACACTTGCCTTGCTTTCGTTGAACTCTGTGTATTATGGTTTGAAACACCCTTAACAAAAAAAGGTAAAACAGCGATATCGGACGAGTTTAAAGTTGAGGGAGAACATGAGATGAGAATTTTTCGACATACCCTAACTGTCATGAACCGGAAAAAAATAGTCCAGGCAGAGTAAGACAAGACGAACGTTTGACATTAAAAAGTATATAAATTGTATTATCTTTATGAAAATAACAGATCGTTACGCTAGATAAGACCCTTCTTTCTCAGCTGGGATCGTTTGAAGCCGCATTTAAACTGCATTTTGGAAGTTCAAAATCGGTCCATTATCAGTCCATTATATGGAGAAAAATGCTGAAATGTTTTCCTCAAAAAACAATTTCTTTACAACTGAAGAAAGAAAGACATGAACATCTTGGATGACAATGGGGTGAGTACATTATATGTGAATCTTTGTTTTGGAAGTGGACACCACTGTCATGAATTCTACTGATATAGAGAGACAATTCACCCCAAAATTAAAATTGTGTCATCATTTACTCATCCAATTGTCATTTTTGGATGATCTGATTTTAAAGGAATAGTTTAAATAGAATACAAAATATAAATAAAATGTATTTTATTTATAAGACCAAAACCACATATCCCTTTACGTACCTGTATGAGGGCTCTGTTCCTGATTTGTGTGTACAGTGTTCTTACATGAGGGGCCAGATACATGTCTAGGAGGAGATTATCCTATAATACAGAAATAAAACACTTCAATATCACAATAACTCAAAAATGATAAAAGCAATAATCAGTGTCTGAAACTTTGCTATATCAAAACCTAGGAACTGAACACACATCAATAAACTCACCTTCATTTCATCCAGCATTTTCAGACAAGATGCATACTTTGACTCGTAAAACTTGAAGATAATATCACGGACTTGTGGTTCCAACTCTAAAAATAATTTAAAGGAGCTAAAAAACAAAAGGAGGGTAAAATTAAATCAGTGAGGTTTTATTCCAATCTATCACTTGTGTTGATTAAGACACCTAGTTTGAGGGTGCAGAAAGTTCACCTGCTTGAGATGACATTTCGCTGCAGTTCCTGTCTGTCGAATGTAGCCAGGGCACACAGCCCCCCGTACACTGCTACATTACTGGGGGAAAGTAGCTAAAGAGCAAACAGAGCATCTCATTACATGCTGTATGAAAAACACTGCAACAATTCACCTTCAACAATATTATTAGAAATATCTGGTGTGGCATTAGAACAAGGCTGAAAATGACACCAACCTCAGGGAAGTCGCAGTGGTCAAAGGAGGCTTGCAGGAAGCACTTGGCAGCCGGTTTATACTTTCTTGAGGCAAGTTCTGCCAATCCTATTGTCACAAGAGAGAGATGAGGATATCAAATCACAAGAAAGGTCAAAACCATTTTTTTATATGACTAAATGTGAATACAACAATACTACAAGTACTCAATACATTAAAATCTCAATACATTATTAACAATTTTGAATATGTATACACAATGTAAAAACATACTAAAATGATGATTGAGCATACATCTACATTTCAACAGAAAAACACACTTGAAATACAAATAATTTACTTGCCTGCAGCACATTTCAGTTTGGTTAGAACAGCTTGGTTTTGACTATCTCTCTCTCCTCGTTGCTGTGTATTGCAGAGATACACAAAAATTATAATTGTAGATTCATTCTCTTGAAATTTCTCTCGACTTAGTAAAGCAGAATGAAGGTTCTTCCTACCTCTGCTATCTCTGGAGTGGATTCAGCCTTGCTGACGTAGCTAAGTACATGGGACCAGTTTTGGAGGTAAACGCTAACCTATAAAATATTCAGGTTGTTTGGATGAGCTGTTAAAAACTGAATTTTTAAGCTATCCGCAACAAAAAGATTCATAAGTGTAATGCAGAAAATTCAACCATATGCAAGCTAAATTTTGAGATTTTATGCATAAAAATTAAGCTTTAAGCAAAAAAAAAAAATCTGTATGTACTTTCATGAATATTGTATCATCATTAAAGGCATAGTTCACCCAAAAATAAGTATTTTTGTCATTAATTACCCTCATGTCGTTCCAAACCCGTAAGACTTTGTTCATCTTCAAAACTCAAATTAAGATATTTCTGATGAAATCCGAGAGCTTTCCGATTGCTGTCTATGCAGGGTCAGAAAGCTCTCAGATTTCATCAAAAACATCTTAATTTGTGTTCTGAAGATGAACGAAGGACATGAGGGTGACTAATTAATGACAGAATTTTCATTTTTGGGTGAACTAACCCTTTAAATAGATAGTCATAGAAGATGATAAGTCCATACCTTGATTACATTAAGACACATGTTGATGACATGCTTGGCGCTAGTGCAGTAGTCTCTGGCTCGGGAGTAGCATTTCAGGGCATTGCTAAGGTCACCACAGTCAAGGTAATGATCTCCAAGGTCATCATGACCCCTCCTAAACACATGCAGATGTAAAAAATAATGTATTTAAAAAAGGCAGTGCAAGAGAGTCAGTAAAAAAGGGAAACATTCAGTCTGGCCTTACCTTATGCTTTCTTTGATGGAGTTTCCCTTGTAGTTCTTAAGGTCGGTGTCCAGCTTCTCCAGTTTGAGCAGGGCTTTTTTCCTGGTGGATTCTGCCCAGGCTGTGTCGAGAGGAGGGGGTTCAACTGCCCCCTCCGGTACCGCATCTGGGACACCTTGCACATCCCTGCATTGACAAATATTTTAAGTAAAAACTTAGTCGTGTAACGTTTCCATGAGGAAACCATGTTAGGTTGCAGAAAAGAAAAGAACTTGAATTGCCTTGTGGCTTCAGTGAGTTTGCGATGGATTTCTTCATAGACATCAACATTAAAGGTTCTTTGGACAAAGGACAGGGCCATCTTCAGTGCTTCCACTCGTAGCTGGGGGCAGTGGTCTGCAATAAACTGCAGCCTCTCGATCCTCATCAGCCCACTGTAGCTGGAGGCATACTGCTCTAGATCCTGCGCAAAGAAATAAAATTGCGTCCATCCAAGTTAAGGCGGGATAATAATTCAATATCAATATATATATATCTTAATATAATTTTTTTCAGTAACGGTAATATGATTTTTAAACAATTACGATATTTCGATATACATTACCAGTGTTTTTCATACACAAATTTATTTGTGGCGACTGACTTCGTTGAATAATCATGAGCACTGCACGTTTCAAAATCAAAACACAGCACGGGTGTTTTATATAAATGTATTTTTGAAGGAAACTGACTGTCTTCAGAAAAGTTTCGATGGCATTGTCATTTTATCTGATCAAGTAGCATTTATGAGAGCAGTGCTGCTTTGTACAGCCATTACTGGGAAAAGCGATGTTTCTACCGCTCAAAAAGCGCCTCCTGCTGGCAGAGAATGAATCTGCATTTTCAATAAGCCCATCCCCAGAAACATGTTTTTGTTGTTGCTCACTCTTCTTGTTGTTTTCTCTGCAGCAGCTCTGAGCACTTTTCATATTCTTTATTCTGGCTGAAGTGCTTTTGTTTCAATCTATACGAATAATCAGCCTATGTTATGGTTTAACATTGATCTTCACTAATAAGACAGTCTTATGTTTATTTGACAGTGATTTCATATTCCTTGTTTGTAGTCTAAATACAAATAAAAGGTGAACATATATTTTTTGTACTGTTTTTATTACTAAAATATTACATAGTTTTATAGATGAAAGTTTCATAGACTTGGCAAATTCATATTTCAGAGGCTTTTAGGTACAGACATCTGTTGTGGGCGTTCTGAGTTTTTCAGAGGTTTTTTTTTTAATACTGCTCATATCGATATCAGAATCAAAGCTTAAACTAACAGTAAAATTACATCTCAAAGTATTAAATTAATAATTTAGAATATTAATAAATACTATAAAAATATTGAAGCAACAGCAAAATAACACTGAGGTAAATACTAATGACACTAATAATTTCATGTCAAATGTAATCTTTAGCAAATCTCAAAATGGATATATTTTGTGCTTTAAAAGATAATCCTGTAACGTCTAAATCCCCATGTAGTATTTTATTTATTTTTAACAAATTTATTATAATATACAATTTTAATATTACTGGTTACTGTCTGAAATCTCTTCCAAATAAAACAACTTTTTCTGTGATTCAGAAAATTATCAAAACACCAAGAGACTTGGTCTGCATGATATTTTTTTTAAAAACATTTAAAATTTAAAAAAGAGAGAGTCAATGGTTTACAAAAGTGACTTGACAATTGTATACATTGATACATACCAATGTCGGGTTTTCCACAACATAGTTGGTGTCAGGCGCATTCTGCTGGTCTTCCTGTGGGTCAGCATCTATCTGCATGGGCTCTACAGACCCCTGTCAATACAGGAAACACCAAGTTTAACACTCTGCACTTGAGCAATGCAGTCAAATGTAGGCGACGTAAACAAAACCATTCACTTTGAGGAACCGCTATCCTTACCACCAAACAAATCTTGTGTGGAAATAAAAACATAATACCACAACACTGAGTATCAGCTCCAAGGCTTTCAGATGGCTTCATATCCTATCTGCCTTCATTGTGCGGTTACCTGCTGGGAGTATGACGAGGAGCTTGAGCTGTACGCATTGAATCCAGTAGTAAATTCCATGAATAGATCAGACACGCCTCTTTGAATGTTGATGTTCAGCTCAACCCACGAGGACGAGGCTGATCTGACTGGCGAATTCAAGCTTTCCCTGATCCTGCCCTGAACCTGCCCTTCAGCATCCTGCTGACCTGACTGAAAATTCTCCTGCAAGAAGGCGGATGCTTATAAAAATCACACTGGGGCGACAGCAGCTTCGAGACAAGAACAAGTCAAAGTTGTTGAAATGAAAACATAAATGTGACCCTGAACCACAAAACCAGCCATAAGGGTCCATTTGACAAAATACATAAGTTTTCCATTGATGTATGGTTTGTTATGATAGGACAATATTTGGTTACTACTACTTGAAAATCTGGAATTTGAGGGTGCAAAAAAAATCTAATTATTGAGAAAATTGCCAGTTGAAGTTCTTAGCAATGTGTATTACTAATCAGAAATTAAAGAAAGTTCTGATGTATTTACAGTAGGAAATTTACAAAATATCTTTATGGAACATGATCTTTACGTAATATACTAATGATTTTTGGCATAAAAGAAAAACGTATAATTTTGAGGCTACAAATATATCCGTGCTACACATGACTAATTTTGTGGTCCAGGGTCACAAATAAAAAACAAACAAATGGAAGAATGTTTCTACTTTATAAGATGAAAAAAGTAGCAGCGACGAGTAAAACTGGCTTTTTAAATGCAACATTTTGATGCAGGTTTGTAACCATAAAAGACACTGAGGGGGAAACATCCCTATCACTTTTCATCTCATTAGTCAAATATTTAGATTTTTCAAAGACAGATTCTGTAAAACAGCATTATTCCACTCATCTCGAAAAAGCGGTTACATCATTGACCACATCAGCTTTCCTACACCCAACATTTTTATGATTACAAAACACTGCATTATATGACCTGGTCTGTCACTCTTGATTAACTACATTATAATGCATAACTGACAGTCTAATATAACAGAACATGTCTAAGGCTTCTAAAATTAAAATACTGCTCAATAAAATATGAGCAGCTGCATAGTGATTAATCATTTTGTTGAAGTGAACTAGATCAGGCTTAAATTGAAATCTTCAGTGCTCTATGGTCATCTCTGCAAGCAAATGATGGAGGCTGTGTCTCAAAACCTAGTCAGCTGCCTACCTAGCCAGTGTTCTAGAGCATCAAATTAAATTGCGGAACACTTAAACGCTGACTAAAATGCTTTCTAGCCAGGCAACGTACTGTGTTTTGAGACAGCCTGAATTTCCAGCACACTGGCTAAGTGATACAAAACAGACAGCTTGCTAACGAGATAGCTTGCTAAATACACTTAGCCGGCTAAAGAAAGTTTCTACCCAAGTGTTTCACAAACAAGCCCAAGAAAACCTACTGGACCGCGTTCGGTGTAAACCAAAACAGCTCTATTGAATGTATTCATTGTCGAAACTACACTGGTGTCTCTTCTCGGGCGGACAGAGGCGCGGTGCCGCTAAACTTGAGAAGTGCCTGTCGCGTCCTGAGGGCCGCTCTGACTTACGAGCTCATGCTAGACGAGCTAACAGCTCTCAACGGCTGTGAGAGGTGAGGAATTAACGCTGTAAACATAGGTACTTCAGCTCGGTGTGCTTCTTCTACCTGCTCTCGTGTTGTGGAAGATGACGAAAAGGCATTTAAAGGCGCTAATTTACCTGAAAGTTAAAGACCTGCACGGGTAGTGGCATCTCCTCCTCCTCTGCAGAAACAGAGCACACAAACACATCCGGGGCATGAGAGTGTGCGTAGTCGACGTCTTGCAGCGCGGAGACGTCACTACCTTGACACTTCGCGAGTCACTGCATTCGCGTGTGGGTGATAAATTTTGCAGGTTGGAGACCTGGTGAGCCTTGGTTTGAAATGGTAATACAAAAGAAAACACATTTACAGGTCACATTTTAACATAAGTGGTTGATTTCACATTGAGACACCGTCGGCTGTTCGGTCCTTAGTTTCTTAGTAAATTCTGACGACCTTCCTTATTGCTTGGTTTCTGTCTTTTTATGCTTTAAAATATTTGTTAAATAGTTCTATTCATCGTAAGTCCTCATATTTATTTTATTTTTGTGATGTGTTTTTGTAAAGTCATAATTTTGTCATACACTATCAGTCAAAAGTTTTGAACAGAAAGATTTTCAATGCTTTTTGAAGAAGTCTCTTCTGCTCACCAAGCCTGCATTTATTTGATCATCATTACTCCAGTCACATGATCCTTCAGAAATAATTCTAATATTCTGATTTGTCGCTCAAAAAACATTTATTATTATTATTATTATTATTATTATTATTATTATTATTATTATGTTGAAAACAGCTGAGTAGATTTTTTCAGGTTCCTTGAAAGAACAGCATTTATCTGAAATGGAAATCTTTTGTAATATTATAAATTTAAATTTAAAATCATTGCTAAATAAAATTATAAATTTCTATAAGCTTTTTTAGATAAATGATAATCTTTGAATTTTACAGAATCCTGAACTGTTTTAAATATTGATAATAATAATAATAATAATAATAATAAATGTTTCTTGAATATATCATATCAGCATATTAGACTGATTATGTGACACTGAAGACTGGAGTAATGATGCTGAAAATTTAGCTTTGATCACAGAAATAAATTACATTTTAAAATATATTCAAATAGAAAGCAGTTATTTTAAATAGTAAAAATATTTCACAGTATTATTGCTTTTTCTGTATTTTGGATTAAATAAATGTAGACTTGGTGAGCAAAAGAGACTTCTTTGAAAACATTAAAAATCTTACTTCTGACTGGTAGTGTAATACTGTTATGATGATCTCTTTGCTATTTAAAATGGTTAAAATATTATGCACTATTTTTGATAATAGTTCGATTTTTTTAATTTCATTTTTAATGAATTGTATTAAAACCAAACTGCAAATATAAATAATAGTTATTAATTATGGTATAGTGTATGGAACCAAAATATATAAATAAATAACATAAATGTATAGTCCCTGTATGTCAGTTCATAGATATTAACAACTGAGATTTTAATAATATTTTTACCACTGATATAGGTAATTTCCCTGGTTTCCATGTCAGAAATGTGGTTGGTTAAGTCTAGTTATGTAAGGGATATTGTACAGTCAGCCGATTATCATCAAGGGTCATATACCATGCTGAGGGGTATATCTTGAGATAATGACCAGTTGGCTGTATATATCCTGCTGTTACTTATTAAATGAATAAAATACCACATAACAGCCACAACCATACCTTCACAATGATGTCATACTCAGGCTTATTTCGTTTTTGGCAAGAACTGAAACTGGGACTGAGATTATGTATGTGCCAGTTCTTTAATTTTCAGTCATTAGTTCAACAAACTCAAAAATGCTTGATGCAAATGCATACTTACAAACCATAAATGCTCAATTGGCACACATACACACATCTTTATCTCTTAAATATTGAAATATTAGTTGTTAAAAGGTAAAAGAACATTTGAACACTTACAAGTGTTAAAACAATTTGTTAGCCCTGCACAAAAATCAGTAATGGCACATTTCATCATGTTTCAACATATCAAAATGTATAGGAAAATGTTTAGCAAAAACAAACTTAACAAAAAAAAGATGTACAATCTGCACAAAATGATTTTCATTGTAAGTTGCAGTATGCAGTCCATTAAACATTACAGCCAATTGTGATTACAGCTTATTTTATATAGTATTATTTTTGTTTATAGTATCTAACAGTATTGTATAGGCAAACAAATATTTTAGTGTGTAATATTTCTGTCATTGTTGGACAAATCATCACATACGGTAGTCACATTAAAACACAGGTACAGTATGAAATGTTTAACAGGCAAAAAAAAAAAGCTTAAAGTGAAATACTTAAAAATGATTTACTGTCACCCCTCAAGTGAGAGAGTTGACTATGGCCACACATTTAAGTCGCAAAAGCTATTCAAAATATGTATTTACACAATCTTCTGCCACATTCACAGATCCCAAAAAGGGAAGATTATGTGCAGATAAATATGAATAGCCACGATTTCCACACAATAAGCTCTGAAAAATGTAACATTTGTCGCAACAGGGCAAAGAACTTTACCGTTAGCTATGCTGTTTCTTTAGTAGCTAATTATTTATCTTGACGTCATTCTCTTCCAATAAGTTTTCCTGTTAAACCAACAATTTAAGGCAAAGTTTAATAAAAACAAAGCAAATTTGGCATATTTATGTCGATATATCTGTTACACCAGACATACCATGGAAATGGATGTCTCTGCTGTTTGTCACCTCACAAGTTGGATTTATCTGTTGAAAACAGCGTAGCTGAAGAGCAAGAGCCTGCTGTTTACACGGCATATCGATGAAGAGATGAGTTGTGGTGTTCTTCAAAATACAGTACACTTCTTGCCCCTTTTCTTTACAGGTGGTGGACATAAAACAGCACGGATGGCCTCATCAAACACGGTTTTTAAACCCCGCTGAGTAAGAGCAGAGCACTCCAGATACTTCACAGCACCTATAAAGCCAAAGATTTCAATGAGCCAATGATACAAGATACAATGCCCCACGGGAATGCCAAAACACACTTATAGCACATTGAAAAAGTTCTTTGTAAAAAAAAAATTTTTTTAAAGGCACAATATGTATTTTTTTTTTTATTCAAATATCCAAAAACCACTAGAACAGTGCTATATATTTTGCTTACTTGTGTACTTACATTATCCCAAATGTTTCCAAGAATGTTTAAATCCAGAGAAATAAGCAATTTTCACTAGTGTAACAGACTGTGTCATTGCGTAGCCTGCCAATGACGTCATACATCCTTGATTTTTCGGTTTTATTCTGTAGAAAACATGGCAACCCCAAAGACGCTTTAATATGTTATTCATTTTATTAGACTGGTGACGAACACACAGAGTAGCATTACTACACAACTTTCAACACACTCAAATGTATCTAGTATGAAAAAACAGCGCTGTTTTATCTCACATAAGCATTACTGGAAGAAGCGGAAGTGGTCGACTGTAGCATCGCTCCAGCATTCTCGTTTCGCTTCCACGACTGTCAACCCCATCCTGCTTCATACTACAGTGACCTTAAGTCTTTAATACATTAGCTCATCAATGAACATGATTTCTACCCAAGTCCCAACTGATTGCATCGGCTGTGGGGATGAAGACAACAGCTCCCATGATTCCACACTCAGTCACACTGTCATCAAACTACGCCTTTGTTTCGTTGTTTGGTTTGAATATGCGCCCTCTAGCGGCAAAAACTTACATATTGTGCCTTTAAGTCAATAAAGACTATTTAAGTAATATATTTTAGTTTTTGTTTTTTTTTTAAAAAAAACTTGCCATTTCTCAGTAACTGCTTGAGAAATTTACTAGCAGTTTTGGTTCAACATAGGAAAAAAGTTCTTACCAATCTCTCTAGCCATAGCAAGCCCTTGCGGATAAGTGATGGGAGCTAGCTTCTTATCCCGCAGACGTTCAATCGTGTCTTTGTCATCTCGCAGATCAAGTTTAGTGCCTACAAGTATGATGGGGGTATTCGGACAGTGATGGCGAACCTCAGGATACCACTGGAAAGAGAAATCTGGTTAACACAAGGCATCCTTACACCTTGTGGATCTTGTTAAAGGGGTCATGAACTGAGAAACCAAACTTAACTTGACATTTTGAAATTTTAGAGGTCATTGTACTATAAAAACATCCTGTAAGTTTCAGAACTCAAAACGTTCTCATTAAAAACAGCTTATATTAAAGCTAGTCTGCCAAAATGACATGCGTCATTCTATGATGTAATAGTGTGGATAAGCACCGCCTCCGCAGAAGATCAACGATTCACACATCTAGTGTACATAACGAGAGGCGAACGCAGGTCTATGCAGAAACCAAATAATAATGGTGGCTCTGAATACAAGAATACGCTGTGCAGTGCCAAGTTGTGGAAAAACAGTCTTTGCATTGCCTTCCTTCTGATCCCAACATTAGAAAAGAGTTGATGAATTTTACTTTTAATGATCCAGACCACGTCAGTAAGAACTCTGTCCTTTGTTCACTTCATTTTATTGTGGATTCGTTTATAAATAAGGCACAATTCAACGCAGGATTTTCAGAAAAACTGAAACTAAAAGACAATGCTGTGCTGATTATATGTAATGTCGCACCACACAAGTTTAAGTAACTGTTTTTATTACGTGGTCACTATAGCTTTGTCTGTTATTACAGATCATTTGATATGTACTGAGTATTTATGCGTCCATCTATGAAAGATGTAGGCTGTCAAACATACACAACTGTTAGCCAGTCATAGTAGTGGGCGTTTACTTTTGAGTCTACAATCTGCCACGTCTATTCAAACAGAGTGTTCTGATGAGGGGGTCAAAACACGACTGAAAATAGCCTATTACTTCTATATGATGTTTTTGATGTAAAAATCTTGATTACATTAGAAGTGGATCTCAGAGAACAATACAAAATAAAAAAACAAAAGCAGTTCATGACCCCTTTAGGGGATCCAAATGTCTAAGAAATATTTCTTACTTATCGGTGGATACTAACCTTTGCTCTTACATTCTCAAAGGAAGCAGGGCTCACCAGTGAGAAGCAAATTAAAAACACATCCTGTAGAAAGCAAAAGGAGACTCTTTGTAAAAATCAATGTCATCAATTATTCATTTCTGATTACACTGCACTATATAATGCTGAGGATATCAGAAATCTGAAGCATGATTTTTTAAACCTTTTTATAACCTTTTTGAATCATTTATCATTGAAGAAAACACAGTACCATTCAAATGTTTGGAGTCTGTAAGATTTATTAATGTATTGAAAGACTCTCTTTATTTATGCTCACCAAGACTGCATGTATTTGCTTAAAAATACAGTAAATATTTCATATTGAGATATATTGTTACAATTTAAAATAACTATTTCTGTTTTAACATATTTTAAAATATCACTTATTTCTGTGGTGGCAAAGCTGAATTTGTTTTGTGGAAACAGTGATACATTTTTTCAGGATTCTTTGATGATTAAAAACCTAATAACAACATTTATTTATACTAGAAATGTTTTGTAACATTATAAATGTCATAAAAGTCACTTTTGATCAGTATAATGTGTTCTTGTTGAATAAAAATAGTTTACAAAATCTTACTGACCCCAAACCATTGAACTGTACATTTTAATAATGAAAGTCAGAGGAAAGGACAGAATATGTTTGAAAGCCATTGTATATAATTGAAAAACAAATGATTAAATTGGCTGCATGCCCAAATCCAAAAATGATTATTAATGAAGTCTTAGTTATGAGTAAAAGAAAATAACTAAATAAAAAACACAGAAGAAGAAGAAAGAAAAACAGACAGGTGGTCTGACCAATCATAGCCTCAATCTGCCATTTTGTCCGACAAACAAATCAGACAGGAGAGTAGATTAACTTTGATCGACTTGAACTTGAAAAATTGTGTGTATTGACATCTTTTCATGGTTGAAATAAAATATGTTCTGATGTTCATTCAAGTTTATTTTATGCTTTAAGTAAATAAGAGTCAGTTAGATCTTTACATACCGTTTGGGGATAGGAGAGTGGTCTAAGGCGATCATAGTCCTCCTGTCCTGCTGTATCCCAGAGGCCTAAGTTGACAGGTTTGCCATCCACCATAACATTGGCAGAGTAGTTGTCAAATCTGAGGATCACACACAGAATTTTAAGAACATTTCAGAAACACATTCACAGATATAAACTGACACACATGGGCGGCTTAGCTCAGACACCCATTCCCATTTCTGTACTCACACTGTGGGAATATACTCTCCTGGGAAGGCATTAGTGGTGTAGCTGATGAGCAGGCAAGTCTTACCCACGGCACTGAAATACAAAAGATGCTAAGTGGTAAGTGTGACTGCAGTCCTGAAAACCAAGGACTGCATACGTACACGGCACATCAAGGAAACAATTGTGGAAAGCAGGCAGAAAGGCCTGTGGTTAGTCATCCAGGCTTTACATTCACTCTTGGGCTCGATGGCACGCTGGCAGCCACTAATTCACAGTTCTATTCTCAAATAAACTGCCCTGCCGGATGAAAAGTGAATACAGGGCGAATACAGCTTCTTGTCAAGAAAAACACACACTGCATGCACTGACATAGAAAGTGGCGTAAAGAGACAGGAAATGCAGTGGCGGTCTGGAAAGTGATAAAAATTAGGAAAAGAAGAGTAAGGGTGAGGAAGTCTGATAATAAAAGGGGTGAAAACAGAAAAAGTGAAGTAAACACGCAAAAATAGCAAATATGTATGAGGGCTTAGAAGCCTCAATTTGTTTGCTGTCATCAAATCAGTAGGCTGTGAAACACAGTTGCATATGTAAAATGACAGGAAGTGTACACCATGAGATAGGGCTAAACCTTAAACAGTTACTAGATTAACTGCGTCAACGAAATAGCTAATATTGATGCTCCAAGGTCTAAACACACATTTAACTAATACCATGACATACACTAGCAGTCAAAAGTTTTTGAACAGTAAGATTTTTAATGTTTTTAAGGAAGATTCTTCTGCTCACCAAGCCTGCATTTATTTGATCCAAAGTACAGCAAGTAATATATTTTAAAATGTAATTTATTCCTGTGATTTTAAAGCTGAATTTTTAGCAACATTACTCCAGTCACATGATCCTTCAGAAATCATTCTAATATTCTGATTTGCTGCTAATATTATTATTATTATGTTGAAAACAGAATAGTGGATTTTTTTCCAGTTTCTTTGATGAATAGAAAGTTCAGAAGAACAGTAACATTATTGTAACATTATAAATGTCTTTATCATCACTTTTGATTAAATTAAAGCATCCTTGCTAATAAAAGTAATAGAAATATACTGACTCCAAGCTTTGGAATGGTATAGTGTATAATGTTACAAAAGCTTTTTATTTCAGACAAATGCTGATAATTGGATATTTCTATTCATCAAAGAATCATGAAAAAAATGTACTCAACTGATAATAATAATAAACAGCAGATCAGCGTATTAGAATGATTTCTGAAGGATCATGTGACACTGAAGACTGGAGTAATGATGCTGAAAATTTAGCTTTAATCACAGGAATAAATTACATTTTAAAATATATTCAAATAGAAAGCAGATATTTGAAATAATAAAAATATTTCACAATATTATTGCTTTTGCTGTATTTTGGATCAAATAAATGCAGGCTTGGTGAGCAGAAAACATTTCTTTAAAAAAACATTAAAACCTTAGTGTTCAAAAACTTGATTGGTAGTGTAAGTCCAAATCACACCAAATACTAGAGATAATAAATGGTTTGACCAATATTTTTTTCTGTTTTCTGTTTATTTTTTCTTCTATTTACAGTAACAATATCACCCCACAATGGCATTACAGGTAATTAATTTTATATTTTTTCAAATTATATACCATTTTATTTGTTTAATTATTCATTATTTTATAAAACAGCCATTTATGCTTATGAATTTTTACAGAAATGCTTGTAAACCATGTAAGTATTCTAAGCTAAAATACAAGGCTATTAGTATTACAATTGCTAAAATATCATAGTATATGACATTCTGCTGTTGTATTATTAAAAAATAAAATCAAATAGAATAAATAAACGGCTGTTGCATAGTGGTTATATGACACTTAAATGATAAAAGCAAACGGTATGGGTAATGAAATGATCATAAAAACAAATGGCAGTTGACATCTACCATATACATACCAATTACAATGCAACTATTTGTATTTCCACGTGTAACATCGTTGGCGAAAATACCGTTTTATGAATTTAGGAAGGAATTAATACATTTTATGATGCTTTCTGATGATGATGATGATGATAATAATAATAATAATTATTATTATTATAAAAGAATGGATTATAAAAAGGTTAACTTTCAAGTTCGGGCTCACGAGCATTCTGATGATTTCCATCGGAGCTCTAGTGATGTAGGTGTGAAAACATGACATCATTACATAGCGATTCCACCGTACACGCGCATCTCATTTCTACACTGCATGAAATCCTTTTAATATTTGCATGGTTTACATGTTATCACCACAATACTTTAAAGCGAAATAGATTTATTAAAAAAATGAGCAAATGCACACAATTGTAAAACCCTGAGCATATAACGTTATTTAAGAAAACAGCCACCACCAAACACAGCCTGTGCTTATTACAATCTAATTTTACCACAATATGATAACAGCTACCGAGTCTCAGAGAATGACGAGGTAATATATAAATATGTTTAATAATTAGAAACCCCCTCAATTCTGTCTCAGCAGATCTCACTCATCCGCTAAGCCAAACCACAATCCCCACTCCCCAGCTCCTTCTCGCAACAATTGCTTTTCCCCCAAAAGAAAACCTCCGTACAAAAATAAGCAATCTTAGCATTTATTCTTCAACATCTTACCCGTCGCCGACAACGACACACTTAATGGCTTGCATTTGCAGTGCACGGGTAGTATCCGACGAGCGAGGAATCTGAAGAAATAGCCTGAAATGTGATGGTAAGGTGCCTGTGGGCTGGTACAATTGCTGTTCAGCTGCAGCAGCAGCAGCGATCGGTGGCAGTCGGGGGGTATTTCACGGTATTTCCGAAAATAGACGAACGCAAGGTTCGTACGCTTTCGGAAATCTCGTACGTCTGCTTGTTTCTGTCTCATTCCATATCATAGCAGAATGCGTCTGTGGAAAATATTAATCTTATCTATAAAGAGCAAACACTGCACTTTGAATTTAAAAACCGATATATTGAAAGAAGCTGGAAATAGTGGACGGAATTGAAATTTACATGATAGGGTTAAAAGAACAACTGTCATTCCTGTGCCAGCTGGAATGACAGTTGTTGTATTGGGTGTGGAGGGGTGGGGCAAAATGATACAGAAATCATTGGAAAAATGCCATTAAATCAAAATGACTATAAATATTTTGGGAAGAGTGGCTTCCTGGAGCTAGATAAAATGTACATACAGTACACTTGATTCTTAATACTGTGTTGTTACCTGAATGGTCCACAGCTGTTTTTTTTTTTGTTTGTTTGTTTAGTGACAGTTGTTCATGAGTCCCTTGTTTGTCCTGAACAGTTAAACTACATGCTCTTCTTCAGAAAAATCCTTCAGGTCCCACAAATTCTTTGTTTTTTCAGCTTTTTTTGTGTATTTGAACCCTTTCCAACAATGACTGTATGACTTTGAGATCCATCTTTTCACACTGAGGACAACTGAGGGACTCATATGCAACTATTACAGAAGGTTCAAACGCTCACTGATGCTCCAGAAGGAAACACAATGCATGAAAGAGACGGGGGTGAAAACTTTTAGAATTTGAAGATCAGGGTAAATTTAACTTATTTTGTCTTCTGGGAAACATGTAAGTATATTCTGAAGGGCAGTACTAAATGAAAAAAAAAAAAAAAGATATTTAGGCAAAATAAATGTTTAAATGTTACACCCCTGGCTCTTAATGCATTGTTATTGCTCTTAATAGTTGCATATGAGTCCCTAATTTGTCCTCAGTGTAAAAAAATGAATCTCAAAATCATACAGTCATTGTTGGAAAGGGTTAAAATGCACAAAAATGCTGAAAAACCAAAGAATTTGTGGGACCTGAAGAACAGCAGGTAGTTTAACTGTTCAGGACATACAAGGGACTCATGAACAACTATCACTAAACAAAACAAACAAACAAAAAAACCCAGCTGTGGATCATTCAGGTAACAACACAGTATTAAGAATCAGGCGTATGTAAACTTTTATGTGAAATGTCTTATTCAGGACAGTACTAAATAAAAAACAATAACATGCATTTTGTATGATCTCTCTTATTTTGGTAACATAATTAACATTTGGCAGATTCTGCAAGGTGTATGTAAACTTTTGATTTCAAATGTGCATATACAGTAAAGTAGTATTTACTGAGGATGTAGCTTATGGAAAGAAAACAGTAGTCCTAGAGGGAAAGACTTTTGCTGTATGAAATGATGTAAGAAAACAGTCGAGGAAAACACAAGACGCTTACATATTCAAGAATTAATCATTTTATTGCTTGACCTGCCATTGGGACAATCTATACCAAAAGGTTTACAACTTGAGCACATCCAATGAAATCAAACCGTACACAGTTATAGAAAAAGAATAATAGAAAAATGGTCCTCTGACATTTTACAACTCTCTGTGCTGAGGGCTCAACAAACTGAAGAATGGGTGAACAGGAGTCTCTAAGCCCTGATGGCAAAGCCTACGAGCAAATATATCAATTCCTCTGTACATACTAGAACACAATTTTACTGAAAAATTCAGAAGAAAACACCATTGGCAGTCACAACCAGGGAATGAAAAGCAAGCTACAGGGGGAAAGAAAAAAAAAAGTTGAGGGTGGTAATACAAACACATTTTCAGTGTATCAATGAATGTTCTTGAAGAAACGGGGCCTGAATTTGTTAATAAATCAAAAACGTGAGCAGAAAACTGAATATGAGTGAAACAAATCACTTAATCCATTCATAAAAGGGACAGAATTACAATTAAGGTTAAATGATGCATTTTACAGAAAATAGGGAGAAGATTTAGGTTTCAATGCATCAATTCTGCACTGCTAAATAAAGTTAAATAAACAAAGCAATGCATTTACGAGCAATAACAAGCCTATCAAAGGGCGTCACAGTTATGTAAATAATTTCAACAAGTTTATTTTTTCAACCCCATCATAAGGCATAAACCACTCAGTGAAAGGACAGTGGAACGGTTAATCAAAAGCCTATTTGAAACGTAACATCTCATTAAGGGTGCAAATTGAGTTTTTAAAGCTACAGCACCAAGAGGGGCAAAAATCTGTAAATGAGCATCTTTTCCCAGACAACTGCAACTGTGACAATGCAGTAAGGCTCTTAAATCATGTGTCAGAAAGTAAAAAGAAAACACTGAAGATAAAAACACAAAATATAGGTCAGTTCACTTGCACCTTTCTTTAATTATCAGCAATTTTGGGACAGCTCAGTTAAATAAACTCTTAAACTTAAAGTCTAAATAAATTACACTGCTAAAGGAATCCAGATACACACCGATGAAAAGAGTGTAGTTTACAAATAATACAGGTAACAAGCTGACAGAATATTCAGGAATATAACTGAGATGGGAACTACAAGGAAATGTTAGCTATGCATTATGAATGTAAAGAAATCAGGCACTTTTCAAAACCCAAATTTGCTTTCAATAACATGAGTCTGCAGTATAAAGGAGCTGGATATCTGTATAATTACATAACACAAGATGTGTGGAAAACAAAAACACAATTTTAAAATTCACAACTGTTCTCAAATAATACAAGAATATCTCTGTGTGACAATTAAAATCTACCGTCAGCAACTGTTAACACTATTGTACCACCCAGTAAAATCGTACAACACAACTCAGAGAACCCGAAAGAACAATATCTGATGAGAGATTAAGATGGTGGCAGTAGTGGATCGCAAATCTATTCCAAAAATGTAATGGATCCTAACCCTAACGGCATACAGACACCATGAACTCAACACAAGCGGTAAATACTGTCCCTGTTTTAAGACTTTGATTTGACCAAGGAGAATAATCTAAATCTCAATCAAAAAAAGGACACTGATTATTCAAAAACGATTTTTCTTAGCCCTGCCCTGTTTATTAACCAAATTATTTAAGTTTAAACTGCAAAAAGAGAAAGAACGAAGGAAAAAAACACATTTGGGATTTTAAAGCAGTTCACATACACTCTCATCAAGAAAGAAAACCTAAAGGGATCTCCGTTGGCCAAAGAGGTCACCAAATAGTCATTTCCTGTCGAGGAGGATCCTCACATGCTCTGTTATTAACCATTACATTTCTGTAACTCTTTTTAACAATTAAAACAAACAAAACTTATATTCGCCATAAACGTAAAGCTGAATAAAAGATAACATCACCTTCTTGTGGGGGAAACAAACAAATAAAAGCATTTGCAGCAGGTGGCATTTCAGAAGAGAGAAGAAAAAAAAAAAAAATCAAACTTTAAAAGAAGATTTGACTAATCCTGGTGTGCTCTACATAAGAGTCCAGTGCAAGCCTGTGTGTAGCATGAAAGTCGAAGGGAGAACAAAACATCCAACAGAAAACGAGAAAATCCAATGAAATGGGATCAAATGCCACAATGAAAAACAGCAGGCGCATATAAAGTGTTTTATATATATATATATATATACGTATATATAGATATCAAACTGTGCAAAAAAATATGGTTATGGTCATTTACTTCTAATATATAATCATTTACATACACTATATATGTGCAGCTATAACAATAAAAGAGCAAAGCTGATCACCATGATACACATGGTGACATTTTAATTTCAGTACCCCCAAGAAAACAACATAACACACATGGATTTATGCCTTTGGCTTCCCTATACTCAAATGCTTGAAATGAACGAGGGAAAACAGAATGTGAAAGTCGATGGCTCAATTAAGAAACATCATATATACTGAATAGATACACTACGTGACTGTCAGTTCGGCCAGTGATTTCCTTCCATTCTAAACACTGAAACATGAAGCAATTTGGAGGAAAGAGACAATCCCGACAGACCTTGTTAGTTCAACATCTGTTCACATGACAGGCATCTGTGGCACAATGATTGGCTCGTTTCTCAGGCAAAACTAGCAATCGGCCTTATGGTAAATCTACGATGGATACGAACGTGACAGGGTACGGCACGAATCGAAAAAACAGATAGAGAGATAGAGAACACTGAAGTGAATGGGCACCTGGGTGTTGGAAAATGCATAAAGAAAAGTAAGAAAATAAAGCGGATTTGCATTGGTGGACCCTGCAATAGAGGAGGAAAAGAGCCTGGTGCGCCTCAGACCGACAGAGACACGAAGCTGTTGTACTGCTGTATGTTTCGCTTCAGGATATCTGAGCAAGGGCCGAGCACGCGTTCGAACCGGGGGCGGTCAAGTTTTACGCACTTCAGCGGGCCACGGGCAACCACGGTCGCGGCACGGGGCCGGTTCATGAGCAGAGCGATCTCACCTGTTGAAACACATATGGAGGGAAATCAGAAAAGAGCCACAGAGACACAAGCAATCACATTAAAGGGATAATTAACCCACAAATAAAAATCGATCATCATTCCAAAGACCTTCATTCATCTTCAGAACACAAATTAATATATTTTTAATGAAATCCGAGAGCCCGAAGGCCCCAAAAGGTAGTAAGGACATCGATAAAATAGTCCATGTGACATCAGTGGTTCAACCTTAATTTTATGATGCTACGAGAATATTTTTTGTGTGTAAATAAAACAAAAATAACTTTATTCAACAGTTTATTCTTTCTATGCGCGTTCACTAGAGCTGCATTGCTGTCTATGGAGGGTCAGAAAGCTCTCAGATTTCATCAAAAATATCTTAAATATCGAAGGTCTTATGGGTTTGGAACGACATGTGGGTGAGTAATTAATGACAGAACTTCCTTTTAATGTGCACTAATGGACACTGTACATGGAATCAATATGTAATCACATACGCAAAGGGATTTCTGGAATACGTTTATATATATGCGGCAAGAGCAATTTTCCAGAAAGTACAGAAAAACACATTTACCAAAGTAGTCAGATGGTGCGAGTCTTCCAACCTCTACAAATTCCTCATTCTCCGACCGCCGCTGCAGGACTGCTGCCGAACCCTGAGGACATGAGTCTAAATCAATACGTCTGTTCTTCCATGACGTCTCTCTGAGGTTTTAGGGCTACACTTTTTACAACAATTTCATCATTTACATTTTTCCTGAAGATCGGTAAAGTATACAAAACCACATGAGTAATTAACAAAAAAACTTGTTGGAGACACAGAACATTGTAAGAAAAATTAATGGATTTATCAAAGAAAGCTACCTCAAGGATAATGAAAAATTCATCTCCTGGTTGACCCTGCACAACAATCTTCTGGCCATCTTCGAACTGGACTGTCTCGAGGGCATCAGCAACTGTCAACCTTTCCCATTTATCCAGAGACTCTGTTCACAGAATGTTAGCATGTTAAGATTACATGCCACAAAAGACATGCAAACACATATTGGCCATTCTACATATTGGCCAGTCCCACAACCAAAAAACACATTTAAAAAGCATTTAATTATACAAATCTTAGATGTTTACTAAGATCCTTCTATTATCTATTAAAACCCACAATAATGATTAAAATATTAGCAAGCTTAATATATATAAAATCATCATTCATTTAGTACTTTCAACTGTGGATGTCCTGAACCCAAACTTCTAAATTTCAACTTGTGAAAATGATTTTGAAATCATTTTTGTATTTTTTGATTCTTGTAAAAAGTGAAGTTCAAAAAACATTTTATATTTTCTTTGTACATTATGAAACTTTACGTAAAGAAAATGTGTTCTGCATTTTCATATCACTACTGAAACAGTGTATGTTTTAAGACCATTGGCTGAGACTGAAACTAAACCCCTACATGTGTCCCTCTCTTTCATAGCTACACAGTGTGAGTAGATAGGCCCCATCATTTTGAAGTAAATGTGTTCAAAAGACTGAAAAATTTGTGGGTAACTAAAGAAACGTCACTACCAAACACCTTTTTTCCTGCAATTAAGCACACTTTTTGGGAGTTATTCAATAACATTTAGATTTTATATGTGTACCACTGTTCAGAACTGTGCTAGCTAACCATGTGCTGATTAGCATCTTTGAGCTAGATTTAAAAGTGCCTAAAATTGTCACAACCGAAACAGTTACGATCTAAAACATTTGATGAAGTATCAGTAGTGGCATCTTTGTTTTTTGGGTGTTATTCCATAAATTTTTGTCATCATTGTTTCTGTAGTGACAAAAGGGGACACATAATCCTTATATTTGGGGAAAATAAACAACATTTTAGTACAGTTATGCACTTTTTTTGTATTTTACTATGTTTTAGTTTGTTAATTAAAATTCTTTAATGTGATGCAGTTGCTACTAAAACATTACTGTCAGTACCAAAAATGTGCAGTCACAACCTTAACATGGGATGTTTTGTCAAAAATAAAGTATACTGAATTATCAACTAAGATTTTTTTGGTTCAATGTATATTCAAAATAATGAATCTTTAACTTTGAAATCAGTATGATCAACCTTTTGCCTTTTTACATAAAAAAAAATTGATTCAAAATACAACAAATATCATAAACTACACTTTAAATATTGTTAAAAATGTACTTTTGTTTTAATTAATTTTAATAAAATTGCAAAAATATATTTTTATAATGTAGATGTAAACAAATTCTATTACTTTTTAATAGTTTAATACTTTTTAAATTGTATTACTGTGCTTCAGTGGTGACAAATTTGGGGAGAGGACAAATATTCTTTCTGAACTTTCTGAAAATACAAATTGAGAACTAACTACACAATTACTAGAAATGTGTACCTTGGATATTATACAGTTTACATACACATTTTTGGGAAAAACAAAATATTAATCAAACTCACCCAAAATGGAGACCTTACTAAGGAATTCCTCATACATTTTTCTCTTTCTTAGAGTACTTCCCTAAGCACGGATAGAAATCAGGATTAAGTAGGAGAAAAAAAAAAAAAAAAAAAAGTTGCCGTAAAAAAACAGTAAAAAATGAATAAATAATAATAATAATAATAATAATAATAAAGATATATTGCTTGTATAATAACACCAACCATGAGTATTCTCCTGTAGCTGTCTCTGTCAATTCCCCACAGCTTGACGTTGGTCTTTGCTCTGACAGTGGCTGCTCTGGGAGTGCCGTAGATTAAAGCTAGCTCACCAAAACTGCCACCCTCTCCAATACTGGTCACCCACTCATTGTTGACATACACCTGTCAAAAAACAACAGCATTATCATTCACACTGATGCATTATTATACTACATCCTAATACATTGCTAATTTGAAAGCATTGCACTTACATCCATTTCACCTTGGTCAATAACGTAAAAATTGTCACCCTCATCCCCTGAAATGAGAAACATGATACATTAGTTGATTTATTTTTCCTGTTTTGTTTTTTTTTTTACACATTCAGCTTTTCCTAAAAAGAAGACTTACCTTGTTGAATGACAGTCTCTCCTGCTATATAGGTAACTGAGAACATGGCATCAAAAATGTCACTGTGAACAGTAAAATAAGTTTTCAATAAATGAAATACTATATTAGTTATACAGAATATTGTAATCTACTTATCAAAACCACAAAATGCATCACCTTCTTTCATTATCATCAAGATGAGCAAAAAGCACATTCTTTTCAATCGCTTTAGCAAGAGCAGCCATAGTTTTATAATCTTTAGGAATGACCTGTGAAAAACAGCAAAAGCAACTGCATTGAAAATAGAATTCAACATAAAAATAATATTATTTGTGCTATGGAAATACAGATTTCTGGGTGGAAATAAAGAAGTTACCTTTCTGACATAAGACGCTGCATCTTCCTCAGTGTAAACCTCTGCACTGATGGCACCGCGGCGCCGTCGGCCCTTAACCACAGGGTTCATGGGAGGAGAAACCTCATCTTCACGGGAGTCTGAGCGAGAGCTTGACTTCTGCTGGCTGACGAATTGTTTAGCTTCCTCCTGATACACATAAACACCAATCACGGCTCTGAAACATACTTTTCAAGAATATTTGTAAAGAAAACCAAGCGTGCCGTTTCCCTTGAAAAATGACTGACCTTCTCAAGTCTTTCGAAGTACTCTCTGAGGAAAGCCATGGGCCTTTCAGGCCTGTTAGTGCACAGCTGCACAATGCAGTCCTTCAGCAGTTGCTGGATGTTGTGCTTCTGCACGTAGCGCTCACACTCCCGCAAGCTCCTCTCTTCTTCACTGCTCGTACTGCTGGACGCCATCGTGACCTGCTGACCCGACACATGCAGTTCACATCAGCTCATGAAACCCAAAGAAAATTCTGGATCAAATCCAATCCTTCATCACAAATGAGCCAAAAACATCATCAGACCAACTCTTTGCATTGATATGTGAAGATCTGACAATCATCACGCCTCTTTAGAAAACAGTGTAATGCCATCTAACTCTGTGATGTATTTTCAAATAAAATTAAATACAAAGGGCGGGGCCATCTCAAACCGGCAGCAGATTGACGGTTGAAAGCGAGTGGATGTTCTGTTCATGCGTCAAACTGACGTCATTAGAGAAGGAACATCATTCCAGAGGAGAAGCAAATTCTCATATGTTGACTATGAAGACAAACCATTTTATTCATGAATTAAACTGCACTTAGATTAAGTGCTCAACACAAGGCTAGTGCACCGAGTAAACAGGGTTCATTTTGATTACATGCGGACTTTACGTTAAAAAAATAAATTGAGGTACCACAAAATATTTTGTACTGCAGAAGTACTGTAAGCAGTAAAAGTATTGTTCATTCTTAGTTCATGTTAACTAATGTTGTTAACTAATGTTAACTAACATACCTTATGGTAAAGTATTGCCAAAATCATTTAATTAGGCATCTTATATTTTTGTTCCAGGTATGAGTTAGCAAGCATAAAAAAACATTTCTAAAAATCGTTTCTTTCGTGCACGTGTATGGCCATGTGTAAACGTTCTTGTGGTTAAAATCATTTCCTACATTTACGTCAATCCGACAGCAGCACATTAAAGTGAATGAGAAATTAATTTGCGAGCATGTTCTTCAACGTTACAAGATTTCCACACATTTTGACCAATTAACTTTTCCAGTACATTTGCCATTACAGCATACTGACTAAAAATTATTTTTAAAAGACTGGACTCATAAAGAGAATTTGTGAATTTGATTTGTGAAACAGAATATATAGAAATGTTTACATTATACAAATTATCAATGTCTTCTTAAGATTTTATTCATTTTCACTTTTTTAAAATGACATTATATTTCAAGGCCTTCCAAGACCGTGGGAACCTTCTGGTTTTGAAAAAAAACAAAAACAAACTCGTGATCATATCTTTATGAAATCAAAATACCATTCATAAAAACGGAGGTTGCTTTGCAAACCTATACAATATAAAATAAACGATGTGTTGTCAAATTGCAACAAGTTTAACAGTTAACCTGGCTACTATATTGCGAACGTTACATATCTAGTATATCAGTCTGGGACTTAGCGAATTAGCATAGAAAATGATACCAAATAATACATTACTTTCTAAGCAGTGTTACATTTTGACATGCACACTGTGGCCCTTAGTCCCCATCGGGGCCCCTGAGCTCATAAAACTCGCAGTTCGCATGCCCACAGGCATTTCTCAATTCAGCGCTCTTCAGTCATGTGAACATAACATTATATTAGCGCAAAAAACAAATGACATTGTAAATACACGCCATTTATCAGATGTATAAACGTTAAGCAGCTTAATCCTGCAGCCTCTTCCAGCTCTGTGTTTTCTGTGAGCAGTTTTGTCAAGCAGCAAAATACGCCATCTTGCAAGCTACATTATCACAACAACGGAAGCCGACGGCATTACACTAACCTCTCTAAGAAACTGTCAGCTCACGCATCGATATCAGCAAATGCTACAGCGAAGACTTCTGCTATTAAATATTCATACCTGAGTCGCTTCGATGAGTTTGTCGACGTGTTTTACTCCGTTTACACTGGCTTTCTCACAGTCCTTGGATGGATGGATGCCTCACCGGAAAAGGTTATGACCAATCACAAACAACGATTGACGTCAATGCGCCTCGATCTGGGAAGCTCGTTACTCCTGACAACCTTAAAGGGCAAGGGCTTGTTTTTGTTTTAAAGAGGAGATCGAGGTTATCAGACGAGCTAATTTATTACATTCTGCTTCACATGATGTGCTACATCATATTTTACAGCCCCACTGCCGTGACACTGAAATACAAAAGAAGAGATTTTTTTCCCCTTTGTGTTTAAAACTGAGAGCCTGTGTGATATGGATCTAATGACAGCTGAAAAGGTTAATGGGTCTGTACATAAACCGAAGTGTTGTCCTTATTCAACCAGGGTCATAACTGCCACTGAAATGGCATTCTTTAATACTTAAGCAGTACAACAACATATCTCTGATAATGAAATCCATAATGAAATACGACAGTAAACAGTTAAACCTAGGCTTACATTTATTTATTTATTTATTTACCACATACTTTTACCCATATGTGACCCTGGACTACAAAACCAGTCATAAGGGCCAAAAAATACATCTTCTGAATAAATAAGCTTTTCATTAACGTATGGTTTGTTAGAATATAACAATATTTGGCCGAAATACAACTATTTGAAAATCTGGAATCTGAGGGTGCAACAAAAAAAAAAATCTATATATTGAAAAAATCGTCCCTGTCGAAACATGTCTCTCTGTAGCTTTGGATTGGAGCCTCTGTCCTGTCACGCCTGGAACAAAGACCGGACACGTAAGAGCAACAATGAATATTACTGTTAAAAATTAAGTTCTGACATATTTATTAATTTTTAAACAATATGTTGTTATTAAACAATATTTATTGTTAAAAAATATCTTCATGGAACATGATCTTTTACGCAATATCCTAATAATTTTTGTCATAAAGAAAACTCAATTATTTTGACCAATACAATGTATTTTTGGCTATTGCTACAAATATACCTGTGCTACTTATGGCTGGTTTTGTGGTCCAGGGTCTCACATATAGACTTACAGGGAAATAATACAAACAGAAAGAATTATTCCAAAATAATTACAAGAACTAAAGCATAATTTAAAGGGATAGTTCACCCAAAAATGAAAATACCGTTATCGTTTACCTTCCCAATCATGCCGTTCCAAAAGTGCATGACTTTCTTTCTTCTGTGAAACACAAAAGAACATATTTTGAAGAAGTGTTGTGGACAGCTGACTTAGACTGTATAGAATAAAAAACATTCTCAAGATATCTTCCGCAGAATAATGAAGATAATACCGTTTTGGAACAACATGAGGGTGAGTAAATGATGACAGAATTTAAATTTTTGAGATAACTATCCATTTAAGTGCAAAAGTAATTTATATATTTTTAAAAATATAACCAATTATCATAAGGCTGCACAGGCCAGGTGCCTATATCAGAATATAAAGACACACCCTCCCTTATCTCCTCCCTGCTGCCTCTGCAGCCTTTCTTACAACTGCTCAACCTCATTCGTGTCGACTGCCCAGAGTCCACGAACATAGCCTTCCAAAAGCTCTCCAGCATGAGGATATAGGATATATCACTATCTAGCAAAAGAGAGGAAGAGATAAAGGTGAGGGCATAGTTAATTTTCCATAGTTAGGTAGGGATGTTATTTGCTGTACTAATCTGCAATCACTGCTCAGTCATATCAATCTAGTGTAACTTAACTATATTCTAATAAGAATTGGATGGAGAAGAATGACTCTTTTGTAGTACAGGACACTGTAAACATGTTTGAATTCATTTAATTCACTTGCAATTATGGAAATGTTGTGTTTTGGTAATGATTTCATATCCTGGAAAATGTGACTGTAGTAATAATGTACCATGTGAATGAAAATGTTGAAAATAACTAACCTCGCCAAGGAGAAATTATAACATTTAAAAAAATGACAATCAAAAAGAGTTGGGTGGAGAACCCCAAGCAAGCAACACTCCGTCTTCCTTTTTTAGTCACATTCATTTTCATGATTGCATAGTCTTCCTAACATCTGCAGTGCATTCCAGGGTCTCCCTGTCGAAACATGTCCCTCTATAGCTTTGGATTGGAGCCTCTGTCCTGTCACGCCTGGAACAAAGACCGGACACGTAAGAGCAAACTAGTTGAGCTACATTTCAATATGAATTACATCCCTTTAGGCTCCTAATGTTGCTGCCTGCAGTTCAATTTTCATCCATTATAATCTGCTCAGAGGAATATCAGATTGTCTTTGGGAGAAAAGCTGCACTTCTTCAAATGAATCATCAGTTTGCTGAAGTTACTGTAATATTGCAGCTTTTTATGGATTTTTGTTTGCAAGAATTTCCAACAGTACAGTTTATCAGGCTTATCTTTTTTTTTCTAGAAATCGCAATAAGCCCCAACAGCAATGATGTGCACATTTATCAAAAGAAAGGAAAGGAATGGATGAAGATTCATGAACTGACAGAACACAGTGGGCGAATCACAGGTGAGACAAAAGAGAATAGTTGCCACATTAGTCATTAACCCACTGATACTGTGAGACTGACCCATAAAACAAACATTCTTAGTGCACCAATGAAAGGCATTAACTAAAGTCTACATTTGAGTTCTATACCATCTGGAATTTAGTGGCAATGAAGGAAGTAGTTTGCCATTTACTAAAATCACACAGAAGGGTATTCACTTCTGGTTCATATCTTTTCTTTTAATCTATGTTTTTAAAGGACAGACCAAAGATGAGCATAACCAGCATTGGGAAGGTTACTTTGGAAATGTAATAGGTTACAAATTACAAGTTGCCCTATTTAAAATGTAATAAGTAGTGTAACTATCTCAATTACTTTATAAAAGTAATCTAACTGTTTACATTTGATTACTTTTTGATGACTTTTCTAAATTTCTAATGAATGTTTTCAACTGTTAATCATTTTGAAACATTTAAAGCAGGCACGGTTAACCTTACGGTAGCTCTCGACACTTATATCAAACTTTCGAAATGTTTTATTGCTTGAATTAAGATTATAAAAGTTTAATTTTAAAGCACAGCCACCACAAAATCAGACTTCAGCACTACTTTTTACTTCATCTATTTAGATCGTTCTGAGGTTACTAATGGAATACTGAGCAATACAAATTTAAAATCATAAAAATATATTTAATATCTATGATGATGTTTTTTAAATCAAATCTTTGCATAGACAGGAAACACTGGCATCTAACCTTGGAATAAAAAATGTTAATTTAAAAAATAAAGCATATACATTAACTCAAACAGGACAAAAACAAATAGGTTGTCAAATAAACATATGTCCTATTATGTGTCCTAAACTCCTGAAACATTGGTATTTCACATTTTAGAGCAATCAGTGCAATTTGGGTAAGAAATCAGTCAAATCTGTATGTGTGTGAAAAATCGTTAACGTTTTCATAAGCAATGACACATTTTTTCTCACTAACTGTAACAGATTACAGTTACATTTATTTTGCAATTAAATTAGGTAATTTCATTACATATAAATAGCTACTCCCCAACACTGACCATAACCAAAATCCATCATATATGGTGGCTAATATTTAAAATTACACTTTTTTTATAATTTCTTCTTCTCACTAACATTCAGATATCAAATCCCTAGCAATAAAAACAGAGGTGAGAGGTGCTCAAAAGTCCATAAATAGTGGCATCAGTTCTTACTGCTGTTAGCACTTTCTTCAACAAACGGATACAATGAGACATCTCGACATATACCCCATTCTATAGCACTGCATTAAAATATTTCCAATAACTATCCACCTTTTTCCTCAATGCGGAAGTAAGTCTATGGGTAAGACCTCAGGTTCATTATCCGCTATAGGGAAAAAAAGAGAAGAATAACAACGTGGAGTAAATGGTAAAACTTTTGCAGTACAAACCAGTGTGCTCATAATTAAGATAATACATTTCAATAATATGGTAAGACACACCAGTTTGCAATATCAAGCAGCAAAATGAGCTGTTTTGTACAGCTAAAAATAGCTGGACATGGATGAGACCGGAAACCACACCCATAAAATTTACAAACGGACACGCCCACTTTTACAGAAAGAAAAAAGTGGATAGATTATAATAAATTAACATCTCTAACAATTGGTTTCATTTTTAGGGATTGATTGGGCCCCAGAGTCCAACCGTATAGTGACGTGTGCCGCAGATAGGAATGCCTATGTATGGACGCTTAAGGATGGGGTTTGGAAGCCGACGCTGGTGCTGGTCCGCATTAATCGAGCTGCCACATGTGTCAAGTGGTCACCTCTGGAGAACAAGTTTGCTCTTGGAAGTGGGGCTAAACTTATTTCAGTGTGCTACTTTGAAAAAGAAAATGACTGGTGAGTCTTGCTTTTATAAGGATTTTGATTTCTCTACTGACTGGGTGAGACTTTAATTCACTAAACATATGTATTATACATAACCACATCTCTCGTGTAATCTCTCTTAATGACTGACTCTATAGGTGGCTGAGTAAGCATATCAAGAAGCCCATTAACTCCACCGTTCTGAGTCTAGACTGGCATCCCAATAACGTACTGCTGGCAGCCGGCTCTGCTGACCTCCACTGCAGGTTTGAATATTCAGACTACTGCTTCTCCATGCTGCTTTTCAAACCATTTGTGGTAACACAGGTCTTTTTTTACTGGGATAGAATTTTTTCTGCATATATCAAGGACATTGAGGACAAGCCTGGACCAACACCCTGGGGATCCAAAATGCCCTTTGGAGAGGTGCTTCTGGAGTATAAAGAGTGTGGTGGCTGGGTGCACAGTGTCGGCTTCTCTCCATCTGGTGATGCTCTGGCCTGGATTAGCCACAACAGCGCCATCAGTGTAGCAGATGCTGCACAGGGAAAAGAGTAATACCAACATCTCCATTTTCAAGCAAACTAAAATAATGCGATACACTAAATACCCTTGATTTACATGCATCCATAAAAACCAGTGCAGTTTGCTGCCTGAAATTAATAATATGCACAGTATGACCTTTACCAGTCACTTTTAGACTGCCTACATATGAAATTTTGTGCACTGCAGGGTTACTCAGCTGACAACAGGACATCTTCCATTGCTGAGCGTGCTGTATGTCAGTGAGACTGAGATTGTAGCTGCGGTAAGGACTTTTCCATTGCTTATAGCTCCTTACTGTTGTCAAATTCTTGGTCTTCGTGGTTTACCAGAAGTCAAAAGTTTACATACACCTTGCAGAATGTTAATTATTTTACCAAAATAAGAGGGATCCTACAAAACGCATGTTATTTTTTAAAATCCTTCAGGTCTAACAAATTCTTAGTTTTTTCATTATTTTTGTGTATTTCCAACAATGACTGTATGATTTTGAGATCCATCTTTTCACACTGAGGACAACTGAGGGACTCATATGCAACTATTACA
>JAHKKF010514599.1:0-16463 GCA_019740295.1 Labeo calbasu | reverse complement strand
TATGCATTTCCTGACGAAACCAGGAAATGACAAAAAAGGTCTCCGCACTTCAGTTGGGTTGTTTTGAAGGCACGAATGAAAGAAAAATGAAAATTTCTGAATAATTTTCACAATATGAAATAAAAATCAATTGTGAAAATTTGCACTGAGTGAAAAAAAAAATTAAAAAAATCACTAAAAAAAACGAGGTACCTATTCTCAGAAAAATGAGACCTACGGTTAATCAGATGCAAATAGAAACACAAAACCAGGAAATGACAAAAATTTTGGAAAAAAAATTCTGAGAAGTAATTATACCCTGTGTGAACAAAGTCAGTAAGTCCAATGCGATTAACTAGTATTTTCAAGAAAAAGAAAATCTTCTCCAGGTCAATTTGACCTGAACACAAACAGAGGGTTAAACAAAATAAACGACTTGTATGATTTATTTTCACACAAAATCTGTTGCTCCATAAATGTTCAGTATAAATATATGCATTATCATAAACTGCAATCATACACTTAGGGCACAATGAAAAGCACTTTTTTTTTCTTAGGGGGTGCCATTAGTCCTGTTGTACCCTATANTATATATACTTTAAAATTGTCTGTCATTTTGACGGACAGGGTCGTAAAAATTCCATCATAAACTACTATTACCCGTCATTTTAATTGTCATTTTTCAGTTATAATAAAATAATTTAATTACTTTTATTTTTGTTGCCATTTTAATTTTTAATCATAAACCTACAGGACGACAATGCAGTGTTCAAAAACGTCTTAGGTTACGTGGGGAACAAGACGCTGAAACCACAGAGCGGGCTTCTACCGGGTAAAAAAGGATATAGTGGGTCACCCGTCTCCATTCCCTCCAGTAGATCCAGCTGCGAACCCCATGAGTGCAGTTGCCACTCCGCCTCGGCGGAAGCAGGGCCAGGCCCGCGAGGAACGCTAGTGAAGTCTCCCTCCTTGAAGAGAGCCTTCCGGAAGTGGAGATCATGCAGGAAAAGCCGCTCGCAGTGTGGGCAGTCGGCTCCCACGAGAGCCGACTCTGCGTGATCCGCTCCCCAGCAAACCACGCACATGCTGTGTGTATCCCCGCTCGGGATGTAACGTGAGCAGGGAGGAACCCACTGCCTGTAACGTGGCTTGCTTTTCTCAGTAAATTTCTTAGCCTCAGACATTGTGTTCTCAAATAAAATTTGTGCAAACTAGCACGAACAAACAGAACATGTCATGACACACACAGAGCACTTCGCTGAATGAAAGAAGCTGAATGCCGGTTCAGGCGCACATACTTTTAAAGCTTCCTGGTCCGTGACATCGTCCGCCCATGACGTCTCGCCTCTCTATTGGACTGATTACACATGTGATTCAGAATGTGCTTACACTAAAGGCGTTCCCCATAGCATTTAACACAGCTCGAGCTCCTGAAGGGACCTACAAAATACACTAGGGCAACAAACCAATATCAATTCTTAAATCCCAACTGATCTTTTAGTCTATGCCAGGGGTGGTGAACGTCGGTCCTGGAGAGCCGCAACCCTGCACATTTTAGCTTCAAGCCTAATCGAACACACCTGAACAAGCTAATCAAGGTCTAGCCTAAGCTTTGTACTTTCAAATTCAAATTCTATCCATTTCATTAGGAATTAAAATCAATAAATGCTGTTTTGACACTCTTTAATGTGGCTTGATAGATCACTGGCTTGGATAACATGACTTATGATAGTAATTTAGTTTTTCCTCTACTGATCTAAACCATTGTCCTATCTCCTTCTCTCATCAGTCTGTGTAGATGCAGTATTACAGAGAGACAGTGTATCATCCTGACTTCAGCTTTGAAATCAAACCTATCACACCTGAGAGATCTAAACCTGAGCAAGAATAAACTAGGAGACTCTGGAGTGAAAAACCTCAGTGTTCTACTGATGGACCCACAATGCAAGCTGGAGAACCTACAGTTAGTGTCTAGTGTCTAGTTTTTAAAGAATGTATTTTAATACTTGCAAACATTGAGCATTCCAGGCACTATTTAAGCACTGTTAGTGGTCCTCTCAGATTTGTCGATTTCTTTCCAGCTAAACCATTATTGTGAGTTGGGGCACCCAGAGGGTGCTTAGCCAATTTGGGACCATGACTGCATTCCACTTTACTTTTAGACACACACTAATGAACTTCCCTAAGCACTTCACCTCAAGGGAATCTTGGCTGCCATTTTTGAGAACGTTCCATTTCACGAAGTGAGAGTCTACTTCATATGTACACTTCAGGCTGCTCCATAAACCACAATGCAACATGATTGTGATGTCACCCCAGATTGCTTTTAATTTACCCCCATCTCAATCAATGCTATGATGGATCCGAATTATTTTTAACATATTTAATACAGCCCAAGCATATCTATATACATATAGAATCAAAGAAATTATAGTGGATTCCAAGTAATCACAGGTATAGTGTGCTCCAATTCAGCCTATTGCAAGGCTTCCACCAGTAGTGGGCACTTGTTCAGCGTAAACAATGATGTAAATTCAAGTCAACGAGACAGAGGGACGATAGCAAGGGAACTGCATAAAAAAGTGGAACGCAGCCTGTGACTGATGGGGAAAGACATTCAGCTTTGGTTACAAAAGCGAGTACTGAAATGAATCTATTAATTTTGTTGCTGCTATATCTTTAAAACACACACACACACACACACACACACACAATAATAATATAAAAAATAATAACACAATAACTTAATTGCAAAAATCAAAAGTTGAGAAATGCTTTCACAAGCTGCATTTGTGATTATTATTTTTTATTTATGTATTTATTTATTTATTTTTAAGTTGGAGAAAAATTACATACTTTACCTTTGTTTTGTGAACATCCAGAAATCTGCTTTTACAACAGAGAATAAATAAGAGACATCAAATAACTAATTAAAAAAAAATGAAAGAGAAGAAACAGTATCTTCCATTGTACAGAAATAGTGTGACTGAGTTTCAAAACAGACTATTGGAAACTTAATGCTTATAGCTCTTCTCTTTATGTCTTAAGTCTGTGTGGATGCAGTATTACAGAGAAACAGTGTCTCATCCTGACTTCAGCTCTGAAATCAAACCCATCACACCTGAGAGAGCTGGACCTGAGTGTAAATGAACTAAGACACACTGGAGTGATTCACTTATGTGACGTACTAAAGAATTCACACTGCAAACTGGAGAGACTGAGGTTAGGAACAAGCACAAGACTTAAAGTGCAGTTTAAACCAAAACATTTTATACTCAGAATTTCATGATGAGCCTAAGTTTAAAACACAAATTGTGTTTGTTTATATATATCAGATGCAAGACCAGCTAAAAGCCATCTCGGTCAAAAATGAGATAATGATACCGAGTGAATGCTTCTGACACATATTATGCGTCTATCAAATACTTTTACTTCAAATTTGCTAAATTCCAGCCTAATCAGAAGTACCAGTACTTGCATAGAAACCTATACAAAGTAGCCAGAAAGAAATGCTCATTTTAAAGAAATATGTCAGATGGATTTAGAGGCTTTTGCATCTGAACTCTTCATATATATTTTTTTTAATATATAAATTAAATTATTATTATTATTTTATTTCAACAAACCTATTATTGTTTCAACAAACAAGTCTGTTTTGTTTGCTCATGAAGATGATGTGATTTTACAGAATAAACTTTTTATTTATTTATTTATTTATTTATTTATTTATATATTAGTATTATTTTCTGCTCTCTCTCTTCTGGCAATGTAGGTTAAGATGTTGTTATATGACAGATGAAGGTTGTTCTGCTGTGACTTCAGCTCTGAAATCAAACCCATCACACCTGAGAGAGCTGGACCTGAGTGGGAATGATCTAGGAGACTCTGGAGTGAAAAACCTTAGTGATCTACTGATGAACACACAATGCGAACTGAATAAACTATGGTTAGTATCATTGTACTGTACAGCAGTTACAGTGAGATTAAAGTTTAAAGATTAAAAATTTTCATTGATCACTAGTAAGAAATTGCATAAAGTATTTTTAAAAATGTCCTGATTCTGTACATGGTGTTCTACAGAAATATAAGATTTGCATCTGCTGCTACGATTAAAAAAAAAAAAAAAAAAAATGTAAAGAGAAAAACAATAGTTTCTGGCATATAGAGCTAGTTACATTATAACAAGCAGAGAATTGGAACTGTAGTCCATATAAGAGACTGTATGTGCTCATAGATTTTAATTATTGTCCTTTCTCTTTCTGTTTTCAGTCTGTATGAATGCAGTATTAAGAAACGGAGTTTCATCCTGACAGCTCTGAAATCAAACCCATCACACCTTAGAGAGCTGAACTTGAGCAAGAATGAACTAGGAGACTCTGAAGTGAAAATCCTCAGTGATCTACTGATGAACCCACAATGCAAGCTGGAGAAACTACAGTTAGTATCATTATACTGTTCACCAGTTACTGTGTAATGAATGTTTACTGTTTAGCTATGTAATATAAGACACCTGGGCCCACATTACATCATCTTCAAGCATTTTCTCATTTACAGAAAAATCTCATTTACAGAAAAAAGAAACTGCTGTTCATTAATGGACTGATAGTTCAGTGTATTTATAAGTAGAAAGAACAATCAACTCAGAAGCATTTGAAACTATGTGGCTATAAACCTGACAAATCTGAAAAAAAAAAAAAAAAAAAACATGAATTCATATGGATCTGAGTCATTGCCTTTCTCTTTCTGTCTTCAGTCTGTGTGAATGCAGTATTACAGTGAAACAGTGTCTCATCCTGACTTCAGCTCTGAAATCAAACCCATCACACCTGAGAGAACTGAACCTTAGTGAGAATAACATAAAAAACACAGGAGCGAATGACTTATGTGATGTACTGAAGGATTCACACTGTAAACTCGAGAGACTGAGGTGAGGAACATCATAATGCTTAAAAACATTAAGTTTGAACCAGAGTCTGAGCTTAAATTATATTTGTTTACAATTATGTATTGGTAATTATTTGTTTTGTGGTCCTGTCTTTCTCTTTGTAGTCTATATAGCTGTGGCATTACAGATGCTTCTTTTATAATTCAGTCTCTGACAAACACAAAAGCACTGCAATTTTTAAAAGAGCTTGATCTGAGTGACAGTAAAATTGGACGCTCAAAGCAGCAGCTCATTGATGTGCTACGAGACTCAAACTGTAAACTGATGTGAGTAAAAGTTTATTTGGGGTAATAAAGAGTGCTTCATTTATATTTGGTAAATAAGATGTATTTTAAGTATATGAAAAAAAGCCTTATTCTCATTAAGCCTTATTGCAAAGGGTTTGTGTCAGAACAAAATTAAAATAATGTTTAACACAAAGAAGGAAAGAACAAAATCACACATTTATTGAAAAATACCTGCTTTATTAATTACATCAGTAATAGTGAATCATTTTGATCTGAAAAAAGATTTGGTCAGATTGTAGGAATATACTGGTAAAATCAGTGCAGATTCCAGCTTCAGCTCACAGTTGTATTTGTTTTTGTGTCACATTATTTTACACTTGCAATACAAACATTTTGCACTAACAGCTTTGAGTAGTGAAAGTCTATTATATTAGATATATATAAGATCATGTAAGACACTAATTAATCTGATAACAGCAATTTAATGTAACCTGTTTTCACTCAAAAAAAGTTTCTCTTCTGGTTTCACATTACAGACTAGAGACAGATCATCGGTGTGTGTAACGAGTGGTATAAATCTACGGAAGAACAACAATAAGCATCAGGTGAGGATCCACATAAGAGACTCATTACTGTGTCTACAGTAGAAGAAAAGTCTGTGATGTCTGTATATCAGAAAAGTATGTGAAAAAAAAAATCGTTGTAGCAGCTCTGGCTGGGCCACTCAATCACATTCACAGAGTTGTCCCGTAGCCACTCCTTTGTTATCTTGGCTTTGTGCTTAGGGTCGTTGTCCTGTTGGAAGATGAACCGTCACGCTAGTCTGAGGTCCAGAGTGCTCTGGGGCAGGTTTTCATCAAGGATGTTTCTGTACATTGCTGCATTCATCTTTCCCCTGGATCCTGACTAGCAGTGTTGGGGAGTAACTAGTTACATGTAACAGAATTATGTAATTTAATTACAAAATAAATGTAATTGTAATTAGTTACAGTTACTGAGAAAGAAATGTGTAATTAGTTACTTTTGAAAAATGTTAATAATTAGAAAGGGGTTACATCTGAATTTTGTCACACACACACGTTTGTTTTTGTGAATTGTGGGGACTTTCCATAGACTTCTATATTTTTTATACTGACTAAACGATATTGTCTGTCCCCTAACCCAACCCTAACCCTAAACTTACCCCTTACAGAAAACATGTTTGCATTGTCACATTTTCAGATAAACACCATTTACTTTTTTTAATCATTGTTGGGACCGCAGGCCGGTTTTACTATTGTAAATGTAGCAAAAACAAGTACACACACACATACACACACACGTTGTGTTTCCATGTTTTATGGGGACATTCCATAGGCGTAATGGTTTTTATATTGTACAAACCATATATTCTATAGGCCTACATGTACCCTACACCTAAACCTAGCCCTCACAGGAGACTATGTACACTTTTACTTTCTGAAAAAAAAATTAATAAATAAATAAAAAATAAAATTAAAAATTAAAAAAAAAAAAAAAAAAAAAAAAANACAGGAGACTATGTACACTTTTACTTTCTGAAAAAAAAATTAATAAATAAATAAAAAATAAAATTAAAAATTAAAAAAAAAAAAAAAAAAAAAAAAGATTTCTTAGCCTGTTTCCTCATGGGATCTAAAAAATGTCTCCACAGGGTCAAAATTTACTGGTATTACTATCCTTGTGGGGACATTTGGTCACCATAAGGTGATAAATACCAGGTGCACACACACATACAGATTTAATTGAGTTTAGGACAAAGATTAGGACACATGCTTATTTGAACTGTTTTATTTCCTGTTTGGATTTATGCATATACCTTTATTATTATTATTATTTTTAAGATTCATTGTTTTTTTCCAAAGCATTGTTAGATGCCAATGTTTCCTGTCATAACTATGCAAACATTTGATTTCAAAACCTGTATCATAGCTATTAAACTATTTATTGTTATGATTTCAAATCTGTATTTAACCACAGAATGATCTCAAAGTAAATATTAGGTGTCAAGTCTGAATTTGTGGTGGCTGTCCTTTAAATTAAATTATTACACTGCTCTGTGAAATGCTTGATTATGATTCTTCAGTCATGACATTCCAAGGTATGTTATTCCCCGATAACAACCGGTAAAAGCTAATAACACAGACCTGGGGAGCTGAAGTTGGCACTATGCTTGAAAGTTTTTCTTGGTGGAAGCTTTGCATTTGGTTAGCTAATAAAATATTAAAACTCAATTCAACATTATGTGTACAGATTCTTAATTCTGTCATCCTGGTATTGTGGACTCGCTCTGTTGTCTCATACAAACGCAGCTGCTGCCATTTTGTTTAGTACACTGTAATGGATTTTAAGATAACTAACAAACTAGTACTGTAAGTACTAGTACTTAATTATTTATGTGGTGAAATGTTGTCATAAAAGTGGTATGACACCACTGCATCCCATAAATATCTGTCTTATTGAATTTGCCACTTGCTAGAAATCAATTTCTTCATGGAAGCTTTGCATTCAATTATTTCAACTCAGATCCATGTTTCATGTCTAGTTATGTGTGATAATGTACATCTAGCCAGTTGTTATCGCAAACTAAAGATGTAGCCTATATTATCTCTTACTTATTATAATCTTAGTTTAAGTGATAAAGGATTTTGAAAGTCTGACAGTAATCAGTGTTGAATGCTACTTTAAGGTTAACTCTGCCTGGTTTAAATGTTTCAAAATGATTAACAGTTGAAAATATTAGAAATTTAGAAAAGTAATCAAAAAGTAATCAAAAGTAATGTTACATTACTTAGAGTAATTGAAACGATACACTACTTATTACATTCGCAGAGTTCAGATGCAAAAGCCTCTAAATCCATCTGACGTATTTCTTTACAATTAGCATTTCTTTAGCCAGACTTTGTATTGGTTTCTATGTAAGTACTGGTACTTCTGATTGGACTGAGGCTGGAATTTAGCGAGTTTGAAGTAAAAGTATTTGATGGACGTATACTATGTGTCAGGTGCATTCACTCAGTATGATTATCTCATTTTTGACCGAGATGGCTTTTAGCTGGTTTTGCATCTGAACTCTTCATTTTAAATCGAGTATTTGTAATCCGTAACCCATTAAATTTCCAAAGTAACCTTCCCAACACTGCTGACTAAGCTCCTAGTTCTTGCTGCTGAAAAACATCCCCACAGCATGATGCTCCCACTACACTGTAGGGATGGTATTGACCAGGTGATGAGCAGTGTCTGGTTTCCTCCAGACATGATGCTTGGCATTCAGGCCAAAAAATTCCATATTTCCACTCCAATGACTCCTGTCATGAGCTTTTTACTGAGGAGTGGCTTCCATCTAGAACTGAGTGCTGCAGAGATGGTTGTTCTTCTGGAAGGTTCTCCTCTCCCTACAGAGAAATGCTGGAGCTCTTTCGGGGTGACCAATCTGCTCTAGGAAGAGTCTTGGTGGTTCCAAAATGTACCTTTCCCCAGATTTGTGCCTCGATACAATCCTGTCTTGGAGGTCTACAGACAATTCTTTGGACTTCATGGCTAGGTTTATCCTCTGACATGCACTGTTAACTGTGGAACCTTATATAGACAGGTGTGTGCCTTTCCAAATCATGTCCAATCAACTGAATTTACCACAGATGGTGGTAAAATTTTGAAAAATTTCAAGGATGATCAGTGGAGTTCAGTTTGAGTCTCATGGTAAAGGCTGCGAATACATACATGTTTTTTTTATTGTAATAAATTTGCAAAGATTTCAAACAAACGTCTTTTACATTGTCATTATGGGGTACTGTTTGTAGAATTTTGAGGAAAATAATGAATTTAATTTGGAATAAGAACAAAATGTGGAAAAAGTGAAGCGCAGTGAATACTTTCCATATGCACTGTGTATTATTATTTGTACTATTTCTTACTACTATTTTAAATGATTTAAATGATTTAAATGCATAGTTTAGAAGAAATTCATACTTTCAAATTAGATAATGCAGCATGTGTGTTAGCATGTTCATGAGAAACATGATATTGTTTGATTAATGTTGCTTTAGTGTTCAACTAAATTATCACTTTGCTTCATTTAAAGGAAAAACAGAGGAGGAAGAAGATTCTGATCAGAGTTAGGATGAGTCTGGCTGGTTATTCAGCATAAGACCTACAAATCTAACAATGTTTGGATTAAATTAATCCATAATAAAGCAATTCAAACGTTTCTAATCATAAATGTGATTATCAAGTAGCAATAAAAATGTAAATGTATCAGATGATATATAGTAAGACTTTATGCACAGCATATTGATTATTGTTATTATGTTTTATTAAGTTAGTGTGTGTTTGTTGCTAATGTACAGCAGTGGCATGTGGTCACTTTTTTAACCTATCCCAATTGTATTTTATACCCTTTCACCTACCCCTACGCCTACGTCTACCCCTTCCTCTTGTCCCTTGAAACAGAGTGTCAAGGGATAGGGGTGAAAATATTCCCCTAAAAGACACCACTACTATACACGTCATCATACATCATCTGGCTCTTACAATACATATACCACGGTCTATCTGAATACTAGTGTGCATTAGAGTGATTTATTTACTGTTCTGTATTAATGCACTGTATTAATGCCCCCCCTTTAACATACATTGTCTGTGACCAAAAATGTAATAAGATTTGCTTTCAGTGGAATTTAAAAGATCATGTTATTAAAAAATAAATTAATAAGATATCAATAACCTAGTAGGGTTTTTTATTTAAGGTGTTTTAGCACCATTTGCCATTTATACAGCTTCCAACCTTCCCAGAATAGATTCATAGGCCTTTTTAATATTATCTAGTCGAATTTTGTCAATCAAAATATCTGCCAGTTGCTTCAGAGGAATCAGCCTCTCACTCTTCTCTACAAAACTGTCCACAGTGGTTTGATGCTTCAAATGCTTCCAGGTTTTATGATCATGACTCCATTTTATTATTATTATTATTATTATTATTATTATTATTATTATTATTATTATTATTATTATTATTATTATGATTATGATTATTATTTCACATTTCAGTATTGGTGTTATTTCATGGATTTTTTTTTTTTCTTTTTTTTATTGTTTTTTTTGGAAACAGGGTCTGTAAGGTGAATATTGAGGTTTCCTCTCACTTCTCTTTTCACCCACTATTTTTCTTCACTGATGAAGCATTATTATTATGTATAAGTTCTCATTATTAACTAACTATTAATTATGATTTTTGCTTCAGTAAGCCTTTAATTACTGCTTATTAATAGTTATTAATTGTTAAGTTTAGGTATTAGGTAGAATTAAGGATGTAGAATATGGTCATGCAGAATATGTGCTTTATTAGTACTAATAAACAGCCAATATGCTAGGAATATGCATGCTAATGTGCAATTAGTTATTAGTAAGAATTAGTCCATACTAATGTGTTACAGATGAAGCTTTGCCATGTTTTATGTATGCAGTCATAATTATAAAGATTATTGGGTTGTTGAGGTTACAGACACTCCTCGCATGCTTTGCCCTTTTTGACACTGCTGAATACAACTTACACTAAACTGATATACAACCTAGAGGCAATGAAAAGATAATTGTAAAGTTTTTTTTTTTGTTTTTTTTTTTTCCACTGTAGTCAACACAAATGATGTTAACCCCTATAATAATGGGTGTTCACCTTACGTCCAACCTCTGCATATTAATTCTCCTATTGTTAAACGTGTGACTGTTGAATGATCATATTTACTGATTTCTGTTTTTATTATATAAAAATGTTTATTTGTGACAACAGAACTGTTCATAACTGCTTTAATTTCAATGCTAGTATTTAATAAAGTATATATATATTGTATATATACTCTGTACTGCAATCTGCATTAAGCCCAAATTCCCTGATTGGTGAAGCATTATGTTACGGAGTGAGGAATGAAGCGTGAAGCGGGCGGATCCATTTGCAAACTTTTATTCCGGGACATCGACAAAGACATTGCAATAGCAGCCAGGGTCAGACAATGGCAGACAGGTATATAGACAGCAAGACAAAGAGTGTTCCGTAACACAGGCGAGGGTCGATCCATGGCAAAAGTTATCCAAGAAGGCAGATATTACTTTGTGATATTTACTGGGAGGTGTGCACTCTTCAAACAGGTGAAACAGGCAGGTATTGAATCAAGCTTTAGAATCTTCACATACAGTCCTGCAGGTGAATACAAGTTTGTAGCAGTTACCAGTGTGAGCAAGAGGCACTTCCCTTAGACTGGTGTGTCAAATATCCACAGGTTCACAAAGGGGTTCCACAGAGAAGCACAGGACAAGAACAAGACTAAACTAGTCTAGATTGAAAACAAACTGACTTGGGCTCAGTAAAAATGCTAACACACAACAAGTGCTAATTGCAAGACAATACTCTGCAACTAGTGAAAGGAAGTCCGGGGTATAGTGACTCTGAGTTGTTCTACAGAATTACAAATGTGGCTTTCAAATGACAATTTTTTGTCAGAAATGGCAAACAAATCATCGAAAACCTTAGAAGATCATCACAGACCTAACCTGTGTGGATGCAAAATTACAGAAAAACAGTGTCTCATCCTGACTCAAGCTCTAAAATCAAACCCATCACACCTGAGAGAGCTGAAACTTGATTGGAATGAGATAAAAAAAAAAACATGGGCATGGTTTACTTATGTGACTTACTGAAGGATTCACACTGTAAACTGGAGAGATTGAGGTCAGTAGCATTTACATAGACTATAAAATAGCTGTGTCTTTCTTATAGTTTCGAATGGGGACAAATACAACACTTAAAGGGTTATTTCACCCAAAAATGCAAATTAGCCCATTATTTACCCACCCTCCAGGGTGAGGGTCAGGCTCAGGCTCTTCCATCACCTCGGTTCCACCTTTGTCCTCTGTTGGTCCGGCTCATTCCAAAATCATGCCTTTGCATCGGTCATCTGAGCCATCTGCTCCACTTCTGCTCTCCAGATTCTCCTCGTCACCCTGGCTCAACATCTCTCCGATGACAACAAAGACCTCTCCCAACCTAACATGACTGTTAAAGTTAACTTACATTTTCGTAAACCTTAATCTGTGCTCTAAAAACTGACATATTGCATGACTTTCTGTACAGCGGGGTACATTTGAGACATAATGTATTATTTATGCATTATGTTTATTGTTATTATATTTATTAGGTTTTTGTTTGCATTTGATCTGTTTTATTATTACTGTTTGCAATTGCTGAAAACTTTTAAATATTGTATTGCTTATTTGCCGTTACTGTACAATGTTTTACAAATGAACTACTTTTAACTTAACTATTTTTATCTAACAAATAATCAAATAAAATACTGAATGGAAATAAAAACTGTTGCATTTCGGATGGGTGTCTCACTGTACTTGGGTACTGTACTCGACATGGGTACAGTTGGAACAAAAAAGCTTCTTGTGTTTATGAGCTAATTGTGGCAAATATGACCTATTTATAGATGTTAATAATTATTAATATTTTAGTAGGCAAGTAAAGAAAATGTCATATTGTAATGCCAAGCCAGCAGAGGGAGCCCTCACCAGAATACTGACTGCCTACGCTCCCTCTGCTGCTTTTACATTCACTTCCTGTTTGGGACTATTTAAACAGTGACCATGTGCTTGCTCCTTGTGAAGTATTGCTAGTTCACCTGCCTTACTGAGCTTTTTCCATTGATTATTCTGCCTGACTGTTTGTGTATGATCCTTCTTTGTTTCCTGATTCACAAGTTCACGGATTACCCTTTTTGGATTGTTTGCCTGATTGGACTGATGTTAAGGTTTGGACCCAGAGCCTGCTTAATCATGATTGTTTTTTGGATTGAAAATTGAATTGTTGACTGTTCGGACTGCTTAACTGTTACTGACCCACTGCCTGCTTACATGTGTTTGTCTGCTGCTGCTCTCCTCAGTAAACTTCCGCACATGGATTCTAATTCTGCCTCAGTGTCCTCGTTACACATATAAAACATCACTTATTTTCAGTCTGTAGTTTTGGTGTGGTAACGGAAAAAGCAAAAAGTGTACCAACTGTACCTGGTCTCCCCTACAGATGTGTGTGTGAAAACAATGTAAATACAGCTGCACTGTTATGTCAGTTTTGCAGCAGCTAAATAAAAATGTGAGTGTGTCTGTGGGTGTGAATTAAAAGTACATTGATGTTTACATTAATACACTAATATTTCCTATTGAAAAATAATGTTTCTCTAAAACAAGTCCAGTTGCAGGACCAACACCTACACAGAAGAATGCTGTCTTGTCAGATTAAACCCAGAACGGTTTATTACTTTTGTTTTTTCAGTTTTCAAGACCAAAAAAAAAACATCCAAAGTTACTCAGACCCTCTTCCCCCTGTTTGTTTTTGTTGTTGTTGTGTTTATCAAGACAGTGTGACTTCATTAAATACATTTTTCTTCTATCTTCTTTTTATGTTCTCTCTTTCTCTCAGTATAAGTTGGTGTGATATGACAGATGAAGGTTGTTCTGCTGTGACTTCAGCTCTGAACTCAAACCCATCATATCTGAGAGAGCTGGAGTTGAGTGGGAATAACCTAGAAAACTCTGGAGTAAAAAACCTCAGTGATCTACTGATGAACCCACAATGCAAGCTCGAGAAACTACGGTTAGTATAATTCTACTGTACAGCTAACATAACTTTGTGATTTAAAGTTTGCTTATTGTTTAGTTTAATAAAGTCACCATTAAATCAAAATAGACATTTGTATTTTTTTTATGTAATATAGCAGTTCTTTAAAATTATTTTTCTGTGCACATCATTTATTTCTTAAAATTCATGTTCTCTCATGATCTCAAAATAACATCCCCTCCCACTTTCAAGATCTCTTCTCTGATGACGTGAGGGCAGGAGACCTGTCACATGCGATCACAGTAATAGCAAACACCAATTAGCCAGCTTTTCTTCAAAAATGAATTCCTGCCCTATTTTTTTTTTTTTTTTCTCTTTTAAAAAGCTGTTCTACTCAGACATGCATCGCAATAGGAAAAAAGACAATCACAGAAATGTATATTCATTCATTGTAAACTGTAATCTTAAAATGTCTTGAAGTAAATTTTGATTCATGAACATAATTTTCTTGATTTCTCACATTTAAAAATATGTACTAGACTTGTAACTCATATCCTCACATTATAGTTTTGATTCTGTTTTGGTTTATGGTCCTTTAATTAAGTTTACTTAAGTTTTGCTTTTTGTTTTTTTTCCACAATATATTATTTATTCACTGGGTGGTGTTTATTCATGATGCATTTTCTTAAACATGAACTTAACATAAATCTGATTCATTGTCTTTTCTCTTTCTGTCTTCAGGTTGTGCAAATGCAGTATCACAGAGAAACAGTGTCTTATCTTGACTTCAGCTCTGAAACCAAACCCATCACACATGAGAGAGCTGAAACTCAGTGGAAATCAAATAAAAAACACAGGAGTGAATCATTTATGTGATGTACTGAAGGAGTCACACTGTAAACTGGAGAGATTGAGGTCGGTAACATTCACATACAAGAATAAATAATGATTAAAATCACTTATAGTTTAGACCAGTATAGTCTTTATACTTAATATCTCATGAAAGGCCTGAGAACATACTTTATTTGATTACAATTTGTGTAAATCATAGTGATTTGTTTGTAAAATGTTTTTTTTTTTTTTTTGTCTCTTTTGTTTGTCTCTTTTTAACCTGCATGACTGTGGAATTACAGATGTTTCTTCTTTGTCTTTGACAAACACAAATGCATTGCAGTTTTTAAAAGAGCTTGATCTAAGACACAATATGATTGGAGACTCAAAGCAGCAGCTCATTGATGTGTTACAAGAATCCAACTGTAAACTGAGGAGAATAAACGTCTGTCTGTGATATTAAAGAGAGCTTCATTTACATTTAGTCTAAACACTGGTAAAATCAGATTCCAGCTTTAGCACACAGCTGTTCAGCATCACGATCAATGTGTCTGTCTTCCGTCCTGATTGTACTTTAACACGTTACATTACTTTACCCATTTCCCTTTACTGTTGTTTTTCTAAGACCAAATACTAGCATGTTTAAAAGGATAATTCTCCTCAAAATGTAAATTCTGTCATTATTTACTCACCGTCATGTCTTTCCAAACCCGTAAGTCCCATTCGTCTTCAGAACGCAATTTAAGATATTTTTGATGAAAGCTCTGTGACCTTCCATAGACCGCAAGAGTCCTACCACATTCAAAGCACATTAGATAAATGTTATGTTTCATTTTACTTTTGAATTGAACTATATTAACTGATTTGCGATTTGTTACAGCAAACACTGATTATTTTGTCTCCTATGTTTTCTTCCTTACCATCTATGCAGTGAACAGACATCAGACCACACTGATGGATGGTTTACATCCTGGTTCAAAGCTTGGAAGTCTTAACTCATCATTATCAAATGAAGGGTCCACAAATACGCTATAGTACTGTATCTGTAAAGATAACGTGTGATGTGATGTCTGTATATGTTCATTAAATATCCTAAAAGAGTTTAAGTGAAACTTAAAGTGAAACTTTTGTGCATATGCTGAGGAGAAACTCATTACAGTGTAGTGATGCAGGGAAAGATGTCTTATTTGTCTTTTGACTTTATTTGACTCTGTTTACTCCCAACCTACACTTGTATATTTTGTACATACTGTCTAAATCATTTAAGCTAATCTAAGCACATCTAATTGCATACTTAAGGTATGGGTGCTGGGATCCATCAAAATGGATGTAAAGATGCTGTCAGAACGGCGTTTTCTTTATGCTATAGCTAATATTTTCAAAAGATTGCTGTTCACGAATATTACCGCATAAATGTAATTTAACACTGAAAATAAAGCGACATCAGAATAGTTAATGCTATTTTAATTATTTGGAATACATTATATATATAATTTATTTCTGTATCAAAGCTGATTGTTTTAGCGTCATTAGTCCAGTCAAATGATCATTCAGAAATGATTCCAATATTGAAATTTGGTGCTCAGAAAACATTTATTAATATTATTATGTTGAAAACAGCGGAGTAGAATTTTAGTAGAATTCAGAAGAACAGCATTTATCTAAAATAGAAATATTTTGTAACATTATAAATGTCTTTATAATCACTTTTTGATCAATTTAAACCATCCTTGTTAAATAAAAGTATTAATTTCCATAATGTCTTTCAGAAAAAGAAAAAAAAGAAAAAAAGAATTTTTTTTTTTAATAAATGCAGATCTTTGGATATTTCTATTGTTAAATGTATTATTTTCTA
>JAHKKF010514598.1:25005-41725 GCA_019740295.1 Labeo calbasu | reverse complement strand
TACATTCAGTTATAATCACATTTTTTTAGTAATAAAAATCTACCTCAGCTTATGCTTTAAACTATAGGGAGCCCTTTTACATTATAAGGTTACAATTAACAACTTAACCCAAACTTAAATTGAATTACTATTCATTTTTACATATAAAAAATCAACACTTAACTTAAAAAAAAATTGTATGCAAACATTTAAACTGCACATAATGCAGTTTTTAAACTAAATATTAATTTTACAATTTTTTTCTATGCAGATTCACCCCTCTAAAAATCATCTTAATCATTGTAGAACTATTCATTATTTCCTGAAAATGTTTCATAACACACTATGTATTACAGAAAAACAAAACATTATAATGCAAGTGTTTCCAATATTGTGCAGCTCTAGGAACAATAAACAGTGTTTCTGTAATATAGTCAATTCTCCTAACTGTAGGCTGTTTTACAGTAACTAGCATAGGAAATTGCACATTAATATAGATTATGTAGGCACATTTATAGTCATTTCTCTACAGCTTCTGAAGAAATTCTGGCACACATAGCAACTTTATCCTGAATGTGCCTTTCGAATACGGTTGCCCTTAAAATCTAAAATATCCATTTTGTGAAATTGAGATTCCCTCCTTTATGATTTTCAGGACCATTAACACCTTACCTAACATCGTCGAAAGACAAATGACTTTGAGGCTACCTTTTGGTAGCTAGCAAGCCTCTGTCTCATTCTTACAGACAAATAGAAGAGGACATTTCAATCTTCTCTGCCAAAACCCATTTTAGAGACTGTGGATGCCTCTGACAGTGACTGATCGTCTATGAGGGCGAACCTGCAAACTTTGGTTAAGTGCGTCCACATTTATGGATATGGGTTAAAAATGTAACCACATGATGGATATTATTCCCCTCTATCACTCGAGTCAATATGGTTATGGCTGTCTGTGCGAAGACTGCAGGGAATCGAGAGAACAGATGCACTTGAGTGAAGGTCACAGGGAAAATCAGCATCAAAAGTTAGGTGGGAAAGGAAGCTGCAGTTCTGCCCATCGGCTACAATCAGGACAAGACTCGATCAAGCTACACGGATTCTAGAGATGCCAGTGGACAGCGGTCACCTCAGCGGCGCAGCATCTGTTCACAGCCTGGCCAGAGCACTCGCGCAGATTGAACGATTATGCTATATGTGCCGTACGGCAAGAAAGACAGACAGACGCGACGTGCACAAGGGACACGGTTTGAAATATTGATCACCCAGAGCAGCGCTTACTATTAGCCCAGGCAGCCTTGAGATAATGACATTCATTGTGAAATTAAAGACTCAAATTTTGTGAAGGATTTCATGGTAATAGAATCTGAGATTGAAAAAACGAAACACAGCTGCTCGAACTTCTCCATACAAACTGAAAGTAAAAGGTATCTTTGATATATGAAGGACAAATCAAGCAGTAACAGTTTCTGTAACTGACAGACCTTGTTGGACAATAAAAAAGAACGCCACGGCACATCTACTGTACATAAATCAGGCCTCTTTCACATATCACATTTTGTGTTTAATTTTTTGGTTCGGCTAAGAAACGTAATAATTGTCAGTGTAGCCTTCACAAATTTTCAAAAGGCCTTCAAACCTTAACAGCAACCATATAAAATTAGTTCAATAATTGCACAAACTAATTTGAGGTCACTTACAGCTTTCAATAGCCAGGATGGTGATGTTGTGTACAGCATTGGCTTCTCTGTCTAAAAGCTTAGCCGTGCTGATGACTCCTGTTGTTGACTCAATGTTGAAAAATCGCTCCAAGTCTGTGTTTCTGTCTATTGAGTACCTGGGAAAATAGAAAAGTTTTAATGAATTTCAAGCGTTGACTTTTAAATGAATTCTATAGATATGACCTAAAGTCACAGCGCCAACAGCGATCATTATTTTCAGTGGCTCTTAGGCACAGAACTACTTAATTATGAGCATTTGTCTTTCAGCACAAAACACCTGAGTCCCACAACTCATTTACAGTCAACATTGGCATCCACTCCCGCGTAAACAAATAAAATAATTTAATGCAATAATAATAGCACTAATGACTTGTATATGTATTATCTTAGGCCTGTTTTACATTCACATGCGTTTATGTGATTGGCTTGAAATCAGATAGCACTTGACCCTATTAAACGTAATGTGTAAATATACTCAAGACACACTGACATGCATTTCCTTTCTTCACATGCAGCTATGTGAATAATATTGTGTTCGGAAGTTTAGGATAAGTAAGGTTTCATTTTTAAACTTTTATTCAGCAAGGATGCATTTGATTCATCAAATGTGACAGTAAATACATTTATTATGTAACCTAAGATCTCTACTTCAAATAAATACTGTTCTTTGTATCCATTTTGTAATGATTTCTGATTGTGTGACAGTGAATACTGAAGTAATGATGCTGAAAATTCAGTTTTGCATCACAGGTATCATTTAGATTTTAAAATATGTTAAAATAGAAAACAGTTATTTTAAATTGTAATTAGTTTTATAGCATTTTTCAACCTCCAAACTTTAAACAGCCGTATATGTGAGGTTTGCAAGCCATTTTGCACAGATAACTGTGAACAGATTTCTATCCGTAGACATATTAGACTGCAAGGGGAGACTGCAATTCAGCTAAAGTCTGACTAGATATTATCTCGATACCAAAATCGGGTATTATTTTTTTCATTAAGGTTTTAAAGCTTTAATTAAAAATGCGATAGTCTTTCTCAAGATTTAATCTTGCCTTCATAAAACCAGTATCACCACAGTATAAAGTCATTCCATGAGGCCATGTCCTACTTAATTGGGCTGTTGGTGGAGTCCGGGTCCAGAGCAGAGACGGTTCCTATGATGGTTCCCACTTTGGCAGCTTCAGAGATGACCATTTTGCTGAGCGGAGAGGAGAAGATAGGAGGCTCATCTACATTCTCCACAGTCAGCCTCACCATTGCCGTATCGCTGAACGGTCCTTGAGACAAGAACCGTGGGTCTATGTTCCTGTTGGATGCCTCAATTTTCAGAGTGTAGCTTGACTTTGTTTCAAAGTCGAGATTCTGAGGTAAAGAGCACAAACGGAGGGAGGGAGAGCGGGGGAGAAAGTGTTGAAGAAATAGTTTTGAAATTATAAACAAGGACAGAGAATATGAGGTAAGCATCCAGGCGAGTCATAAACAGAGTTCACATTTGAAATCTAGCTGTGATGCGTGTACATATATACAGTAATGCATCCAAGAACCCTTGATCCACTCCTTTTATCTCTCATATTTCATTTAAGTATTGTTATCGATTGACAGGACAGAAAAGAACAGTGTCAAAGCAGTACATTGATTTTAAGACAGAGATACATGATGCCGAAAATGTCTTGTGGAATACTTTCTCATATAGTCATTTATCACTCCTGTCTGGTGTAATATGCAGCGCATTGAAAACTACCTTCCGAGCCTCCTTCATATCACTGACAAAACATAACTTCCCTGAGGGTGCAACAAAACCAAATCCAGCACTTGTGAACGCTTAACTGTAGTTTTAAAATGAGAAGTCAGAGGCAGTTTATTGTCAATTCTATCCTACATAGTTTCCCTGGTAACCAAAGTGCAAATATAAAACATTGTACTATATATACAATATACAGAGTTCAAAATGCAAGTTTTCAAACAGATTATCTTTGTATTCATGATCGCTGCATACTTTTTATTTTTAAATGTTTTCTACAAATATTTCAACCTAATCTCTCTGTGCAAATGTCAAGTGGTGTAACCAAGTAAAAAGTAATAAAATCCTTTCTATATAGCTTGAATACAATTGAGAAATTCTGTAAAAAGAATGTTTTTCATATAAAAATATTTCAGTTTCGGGGGATTTTGGACTTTACTAGTATTAGTATTTTACATTTGATTAAACATTAATATTTTGAAACAGAACTGATGCATACTAATGAATATTTTTAAAGAAACAATAATAGATTAAAGCTGCAAGCATTGTTGAAAGGGCCCTTGCACCTGGGCTCACCACCACCCACGGGCTTTAGGAAAACAGCGAACAGTGGGCAATATGCTTTTAAAGTGGTAAATATAGAAGGAATAAGTCATTTATATGAGCCAAATGTCCAGTTACCAGGTAGTGACGCTTTGACTATACAATAAATGGATCATGTAAACGCTCTAAATGGATATTACCATGTAGATGTCTTCAGGCCAGCACTTTTATCAAACATATGAAGTTAGGTAGACTGACCTAACATAATGTTGTTGTCATTAAATCTCCATGAGGAGCTTGTTACAGTGTAAAACATTCAACTTCCTGTTACCAGCAGGTGGCGCTATGGCTATAACTGAATATGGGCATGGGCATGTGTTCAGGACAGGACTCTTATCAAACATGTGAAGTTTAAGGCAGATTGGACATTGTATGCCTTAATTATAACAACTTCCTTTTTCATGGCAAAACATCGAAATTTGTCAGGCCGCCTCAGACACGCTCTTCAATGAAAACTTCGCAATTTAATGTCACAAAGGGCGTTAGATTAGACTGACCAAATTTGGTGTTGATCTGTTTAAATCTCTAGGAGGAGTTTGTTTAAATACAACACCTGAAAATGGCAAAAACTGCACAAAACTTGCAGAGAAAATTCAAAACAACAGACTTCCTGTTAGGTTTCAGACTTCGGTATTACATGTGTCTACGGAATTTCGTACATGTATGTGAAACATAACTCGAGGGGCACTTCGTTGAAATTTTATAGGTGGCGCTATCGAGCCATTTTGTCACACCCACTTCTGAAACCCATATCAGATGTAAATTTTCACCACTTTTGGCGTGTGTGCAGTTTCATGAGTTTTCAAGCATGTTTAGGCCCTCAAAAATGCGATAAATTTTGAAGAAGAATAAAAATCTGAGCAATTCCAATAGGGTCCTCACATCACTGGTGCACAGGCCCTAATTATTTAGCCAAACTCCAATTATTTTTTCCCCAAGCATTACAGCTTTGCAGAGCTACACCACCTACGCATTTTTTACTTTAAGCCTTACAAAAAATAATTAGAAAAATCTAGAAAAATTCTAATTCAGAAAACATAAATATAGTAATCTGTTAATCATCTAAAGTAGATTTGGGAGCAAAAGTCACTGCCACATATAAAAATATATAAATAATACACATATGCTAAAATCAAAACACAGTTCACTATGACAGTAAAACATGAAACACTATTCAAGGGATAGTTGGAAAATAATAGGGTTTTAAGTTCATAATTCACAATATGCCTTCAAGAACTGCCTCTGTATGAATTTTTATATCTACAACATGGTACATAAGCAAGGGGGAGTAAGGTGGGTCAAAGCAGTTGAGAAGCATGATCGCCTGTGGGAAGAAACTGTTCTTGGGTCCAGTAGTTCAGGAGTGTATATGCTCCTGAGGCTTCTCCCAGAAGGAAGAAAGGCAGAAAAAGCTGAAGGCCAAAGTATTGTCCTTCACTGTGTTACTGACTTTCTTTAGACACTGCTTGAGGGGAAATAGCATGCTGAGCAGTCTGCACTGTAGGGGCTTCCAGTGAGAGGAAGAGCAGTTTCCAAACACCGTTGATTTCCTGAAGTCAACAATTATCTCTTTTGTCTTGTTGACATTAAGAGATGGTTGTTGACTCCTCAACATTTTGCTAGATCTCTCATCTCCTCTCTGCGTGCTATCTCATCACTGTTGTTGATGAGCCCTAGCACTGCGATGTCATCTCTAAAGTTGATGATATAGTTGCCGGGGTGCCTGGCAACGAGGCAGAGAGTCAACAGCGAAAACAATAGAGGGCTGCGGACATAGCCCTGGGGGACACCGGTAGCCAGGGTGACAATTTGGGAGGCCTGGTCATGGATCCCGGCTGCCTGAGGTCTGTTTGTCAGGAAATCTGACAAACAGCTGCGATGTTTAGTTTATCCAAAATTAAAAAAACACAAGTCAATAAATAAATTGCAGCATAAGTGTTATTCAAATTGGATAGTTTTTGCCTTTAAGCGAAATGTCAAGAATCGAGTGTAGGTGGGCTGTAGGTCGTGATAATGGTCATGACCAGCCGCTAACAGCACTTCATTATGATGTGCGTGAAGCAACAGGATGCAAACCATTAAGGCATGTTACAGCGTTCTTTCGTCAGACAGCCACAGACTAAATGACTTTGACAGGAACTCAAAGGGGTCTTATATTACAAATGATCGCAGTGGTTGTTAGTGTCTTCTATACGCAAAGACACAGATTAACCTCTGACAGCATCTGAAGACACAGTACACGCTTTTTACATCTAGCACATTTTCTTATCGCGCCCCCTTCACAGGCATGAAAAATTTATCGCCTTCACTTATTTCCTGTCATAGCAATGGAACTGAAAGTACATATAAGGTTTGGGCTGTCTCTGGCCTACCTTCTGTAGAGTTATGACTCCTTCCTGGGTATCTTTGTCTGGCGCGACCCTGAACACCCCAAGGCCGTCGCCCTCTATAATTCTGTAGTCCATCTCAGCATTTGGTCCGATGTCAGAATCCAAGGCTTTTATCTTGGCCACCACTGACGCCACAGGCAGGGATTCAGGCACAGCAAACTGATAGGATTCTGCAAAAAAGGGCCCGGCAAACACACACACCCACACGCAGAGGTTATTGATGATGCTATTTCTCTTTTTTCCTTCCTTATCACCCAGCTGTTAGGCCCGGGTCTGAACTAATAATGTATCTCTCTGCTCCGTAGCAGGTAAGCCACTAGATATAGCAAGCAGCAGGACGGTCTAAGCTCTACACACTCCCGGACACATACTGATGCCGGCGATGGTATCGTGCGGCTAAAAATAGGGGCAGAAATAACTATGACAATAATCTGAAAAATCCTCTATTATACAAGAAGATTGTTCATTTCGATTCCAACGATCATCTACCTGATAATTACACAGCAACTACAGTGAGCGCTTGATCTCTATAATACAAGATCAGCCTGAGTCATTAAAAATCTCAGATTGCTCGCATGAAAATTAAATGGGGCGCAGCATGCATTAATGATGGATGGGGTCCACATTCGTTTTATAGCCGGTAGACGAATCATACTTCGTGAAAAGCGTGGCGGGTTGTCATTAACGTCCGTCAGCATGACCGTCACCGACGTGGTGCCTGAGAGTCCTCCCATCTGACCAACCATGTCTTTGGCCTGGATTACCAGCAGATATTGGTCCCGTGCTTCTCGATCCATGTTAGGCAGAGCCGTCCTCACAATGCCTGCACAGAAAAAGTTGGACTGTTTTACTGAGCATCCTGTAGGAAATATGGGGTTTGTTGATGCATGAGATGTACTGTGTAATGATAACATCCTCCTAGCCTGTAAGAGCTGTGAAAAAGCATCTAGATTACAATATGGATCACATCCCTTCTGCGTTATAGGGAGATGGAGTGTTCATCAATTAAAATAGGATTACCATTTAGTAATCTAAACAGCAAGAACCTTTTCCAGATTTGTTAGGCCATATCATAATGGATCTCTCATCGATGAGTCAAATTCACTGAAGCCAGTGCAGGGCTGTAAATCAATTTCCACTCCAAGTCACCGTTAGTTTCGGAATTATCATAGCTTGGCACACCCGAGAGTGATTAAATCGTACCTACTTCCTTTGGCGCACAGAAAGCTACGATAAATCCTAATCAATAAGCGCTGCTATTTGCTATATCTGGCTTCATTTTCCTCCACATGTTGTGGTGGCGTCTCTAAAATTAGCTGCGCACTTTAAAAGAAAAAGGAGAAAAAGTTTAATCAAGGTTTGTAATTTACCCTGTTGATTGAGTCCATATGTGGAAATGACCTCAGTTACAGCTAGAGTGCTGATTACATTAAGGATTTCATTCCCTGTAATCAGGTGGTAATGTGCGGCAGTAACTTCATCACAAGTCCCATCAACTTTTTCTGTCTTTAAGTGAGTCAATCAAAACAGCGGTCTCTTGACGTTTCCATGTTTCCATTACAGGAATTGGTGGTTACCGCGTCATAGCTTTGAAAAGGCTTGTCGCTCAAGTGACAGAAAGCGTGTGGTGCTTTTCTGTTTTTAGAAATCTGTCTGAATTAGATATTGTATACACTGTTTACCTAATCGGTGAGAAAGACTCAAAAACATGCTGCTGGATAATATTTTAGTGCTTAAATATTTTACTGCAATGAAATTTGCAACTTATACGTACCTGTCTTTGGTTCCACTGAGAAGTAGGGTTGTCCTTCAAGGATGCTGTACACGACTCTGGCACTATTTCCATATGTTGGGTCATCTGCGTCAGTCGCCTTAACCTCAACCACAGATGTGCCTGGAACAAATTATCCACGCAATTTGGTCAAAATGGTACCAGGCATGCATTGGCATTACGCCTCGCTTGATTACAGAACTGAAATCTGATGTAGACTATCACAAAAACATGAGCAGGCTGGAGTAAACCAATAAAGAGACAACAGGATGCACGTAAGTAGATGTCTATTGTTTTTGACAGAAGACTCTCTAAGAATGCATTTATTTGATTAAAAAAATACAGTAAAAACAACACTGTGGAAATATGTTTAGAACTTCAAATAACTGTTTAATATATATTATGAAATGTCATTTATTCCCAGATATGCATTAAAAGAGGCTGTTCTTGCCTCCCCGAATCATCCGACACGCTGTCAGTCACAGAAACGAGGCATCTGCCGCTGATCGCTAGCGTACATGAAGTTCATTAGAGCGTTTTGTAAGTAATTACATTTAATAAAAGAGCCACAGTGGCTTCCCTAGTAACAACAACTTTCATTTCCATTGTGCGTCAATTTCCCCAGAAATTACGATTATGTTCTCTTGAACACATGGGATGGAAACGCCACTTTATCTGTAAATTATTTTCACGATTGTTTTTCACATTTTTCGCATAAATTACAAACGTAACTTAGATAGAAACATATCTTGGGTAGGCTTCTGTAGTATTTTGTATTCTTGTGCCTGTCTTGATTACGGAGTACTGAGCGGGTGTTGCTTCAGTTCTCATTAAGCCACGCATCCTTGCAAAAAGCCCAGAAGGACAAAACAAATCTAATCGTAAGCCAAACACACACTTTAAATACAATTCTGTATGTGGCCTGCACTTGCCTTTTCCTTCCTGCACTTGCCTTTTCCTTATCTTACACTAGCTTTCTATTGCTTTTATTGCCTTTTTGCCTACAGTGATAGAATCTGGACATCTGCAGCACATATACTACTCTTCAAAAGTTTGAGGACAGTAGGATTTTTATTGTTTTTGAAAGACGTCTGATATGCTCCCCAAAGCTGCATTTATTTGATATTTGACCAAAAAAAACCAAAAAACAAAAAAAAACCCACTGTATAAAAAAAAAAAAATATATACTAAAATGTATTAAAAATACATTCAATTCATGCTAAGTATACTACAAATACATTTATATATTATGTACTTAATAAAAATACCTAAACTAGTATATTTAAAGTCTGCTAAATTGGAACAACTAGTTTTGTACTTAATGCACTTTAATTGTACAGAAGCAGTGCTGAAGTCCAACTAAATATACATTTAAGTATATTTGATTGTGTTAAAGTGGAACTATTGCAAGTATACTTTAACTTAAATATTTGCATGTAAAGATCACATAATTCTCATCAATAGTGACATTAAAATACATTTTAGTCTTAATATTAAGAATTCATTGTGTACAAGTAGTATTTCAAATAAAGTTTACTTACAATTTTTCATATCAGTAAGTATTGAGCGATATGTCAGTAAATATGTTAACAGACTTGAACTATACTTAGTATAAAATAAATGCATTTTAAATATATTACTTTTTTACTAGGGCAGTAATATTCTAAAATATTACAACAATTTCAAATAACTGTTTTATATTTAAATATATTTTAAAATATATATGTGACAACAAAGTTGAATTGTCAGTAGCCCCCTAGTAAAAAAGTAAGTAAAAAGTACAAGAAGTAAAAAGCAAGTCTATTAACATATTTACTGACATATCACTTGAGACTTTCTGATATAAAAATTATAAACAAAGCTGGAATTTAACTTCATTTGGAGTACTAATTGTGCACAATGCACATTTCTTAAAATTAAGCCTAAATATGTTTTAATGTCACGATTGATTGTATGATCTTTAAATAGTATGGGTCTTTAAATGCAAAATATTTAAAGTGTACCTAAAGTATACTTGCAATAGTTTTACTTTAGCACAATCATATATACTTAAGTATATCTTTAGTTGGACTTCAGCACTACTTATAGACAATTAATGTAATTTATTAATTATTAAATTATTTATTTAATTTATTAAATTATTAAATATTATTTTATTCATTTATACAAATACAATTAATGTATCTGTAGTATACTTAGCATGAAATAAATGTATTTTAAATACATTTTAGCATATTTACATTTTTCACTAGGGCCATTACTTACACTTCAGTGTCACATAATCCCAATGTTGGGAAGGTTACTTTGGAAATTACTTTTGGAAAGTTACCCTATAAAATGCAATAAGTAGTGTAACTATTTTAATTACTTTATTAAGGCAATGTAACTGTTTACATTGGAATATTTTTGATTACATTTCTAAATTTCTAACAAATGTTTTCAACTGTTTAACTGTTTAACATTTAAAGCAGGCAGTGTTAACCTTACAGTAGTAATCAACACTGATTACTGTCTTCTCAAAATCCTTCATCACTTGAATTGAAATTAAAATAATTTTACATTTTAAAGCACAGCCACCACAAAATTAGACTTTAGCGCCTCTTTGTACTTTGATTACTTTTGGTCTGAGGGTAAATACAGATTTAGGAAATAAGAAATATTAATAAAAGAAGTATTCAGATATAACCACCTTTGTAATCGTTAACATTTTCATAAGTAACTGTAATTTAGTTACACATTTTTTTCTCAGTAACTGTAACATATTACAGTTACATTTATTTTGTAATGAAATTACGTAATGCTGTTACATGTAAATAGTTAGGTTTTATAAAAGGTTTTATACTTTCTATACTGTAGATTCTATACTTGATCTTTTATTTTGTAGAAGTGGAGCACAAAGGGAAGTTTAGCTCTGCTTTATTGGCTTACTGATATTTCCCAGATTTGATTTAAACTGTAAAATGGCTAATGGAAAGTACCAGGCCTTCATTTGAGCACAATTTACAGGCCTCTCCAGACTGCGGTGTTCCTCAGAAACGCAGATTATCCTTAAATGTGTTTGCTTGTAAAAAAGTAAAGGAGACATTTGGGGACAGGCCCAGATGTTGTCATATTGGTAACCTAAGCATCTGGAGGCACAGCTGAGTGTACAAAACGCAGTGCCATGGCAACACCTCACCGCAGGGACCGAGGCCAAATGAGTGTTACTCTTTATCTGATGGCACGATGTGATTTCATTTCTTATAGGTAACCTTGTACCTCTGCAGAATCATTTCAGGCTCTTTAGATTCAACAGGCGGGCTCATTTATAGCCAGTTAAGGACACCGGCATATGGTCAGCCCTTAAATACACATCATAGCGAAACCGCAATGTGTGAAAGTGATTGGATGGGAGTATAAGGCATATGTTGTGAATTTCCATTCAGCCTCATGCTGACGTCTGGCTTGAGGGAGAGGTGTCTGGGTTAGGTTGTGGTCCTCACACTTGCAAACAATCTCCTGTTTCTTAATTACCAAATTAAATTAATCATTTTCTCGTTAATCAAATCCATTCATCACCGCTTGACTGCTAATGAATTTAAATGGATCTATAAAGCAGTCATTGAGGACAAGGGTCGCTTGCATTCACAGAGGCTAATGGCTTTGTTCACGCCGTTGGACAGACAGTGGCAGCCAGCATGTTAATTGCTCTTATAAAAAAGCATGTCAATGCTCGTGTGATTGTCAGCTACTACGCTCTGCGTGGTCGAACTGACAAACAAGTGCCTTGTACCAGGGGCCTTCATTATGTATATTACTGTTCTTAGGTGATCCACAGCTAACCCTCAATACCTAAACAAATACGTGACACAATTACCAATAATCATTGTGAAACTGGATGTCTTATGGATGCACCAATATTTTAAATCCTGGCTGATATGATAAGATTACATTTCTTTAATCTCACTGATTAACCTACTGATAAATGTACTATTTTGTCCATTCAATTTAAAAATAAAACATTTGTTTAAATATGTCAAGTGCATTTAGGCTAACATCATAATAATGTACAGTATGAAAAATTTTAGAAGTTTTGAGGTAGAGGTAAATGATAAATGTAAAGATAAATGTAACAACTATTGTTAATAAGGCAATGCACCCCAGGTGGATTTGGTAATCTTATTACTAATAGGTATCATCACCTTCTTCAGTTAATTGATTACATTAAGAACTGCAAAATATTACAAGTTTTCTGAAATGTTATATTTTGAAATGCAAATGAAAATCTAGTTAAATATACGCTCATTTGAATACATTTCTAGAACGGAAATCTGAATACTGGATGAAGCCAAAATTTTTGTTTCATTTTGCTGACATATTAAAGCCAAAGAATTTTGGATATCTCTTTTTATCACTCCATAAATCACAAAATACTGTCAAGAGCCAGAAAATAAGTTATAAACAAACCATGTGTTTTTTTTAAGGAATGAAATGTTATAAAACCAGGCAAATGATATATGAACAAACCCCTCAGTAAAAACCTTTAGAATACAGATAGGATTAAACTGTGAAGTCTGGTGTATTTAAGTGCTACTAAAATGGAGATTTCTGGCTCGGTGCATGAGAAAAAAAACAAACAAACAAAAAAAACATTAACCTCTATGTATTGTTATTTAAATCTACACACGTAAACAGAAGTGTATTTTGGACGTTTTCTTTCAAACTACTAAGAAACAACACGTTGGCCTGTTCACACCTGGTCACATCAGGCATTTTCTCTGATCAGATAGATATCATCTGATGGTAAAAAGACCACGTGTAAATTCCCACCAAAACGCTTTCGAGATGGACTTAAATCCAATGCTGGAGTGGGTCAAAAAGAATCTGAGGTGGCATAAATCAGATTGGAGGGGTACCCCTCGGTTGAAACTGCATTCGGTTTAGATTTTCGCATTTAAAATCGTATTCCAGGCGTGAAGGAGTCGGTCCTTCAGATCATTGCAGGGAGGGCTTCAGGACGTCATAGGCCGCCAAGCCCCCCCTTGACGCCGGGCCTGGGGCTACTTTTGGGCTAGTTTTGAATAGCAATTTGGACGGGTTTTGTTGTGAATACCTGGCAATCCTGCCAATCGTTCTAACCACTTCAGGACGCATTTCAGATGAAACTGGACAAATGTATCTGGTTGTTGAAACCACATATGTACCCTTAATATTACTTTTGCCAGAATGTTAAAATAATAAACTTGTGAGAGCGTGTTATAGGCTGCATGGCGTACCATAGCCAGATATGACGGCGCTAATGCTACACGCGTCGCCGCGGATGAGTGGCACCTCAGGAAGCCGACACACAAACTGCCGCAAATGAAAGTGAAAGCAAGTCGCAAATGCTTAATACACAAGCATCTTCATTAAAAATAGTAAAACTAACTTATCTTTAAAGTGCTGATGCCGCGCTCTCTCCTGCTTCGGTCTTTGATCTTGAAATTAAGCTATGATGAATAAAATGCAGCCCATATCTCTTGCTTTTGTTGACTTAAACTCCATTCCATTTGCATACAGCGCGCAAAATGAAGATCGGATATATATCCTCACATATGTGGCCAGTTGTGAATGGAACAGTTTTAAAAAATCAGATTAATATCCAATCAAAAAAAAAACGAAAGGACCAGGTGTAAACAGGCCCAATTTGATGAGCCAAAATCTCAAAATTGACCAGTTAATGATTTTTTCTTTCGTCTTGCCTTAAGTCTATTAGCAGTTTTCAACATGAACTTTATTATGTTTGTATTACCTTTTGCCATCACACAAGGGACACCTAAAGAAAATGAGCATGCACAATTGAATGTTCAAAGCCTACTAATCATTATAAATCATTTTAAAAATCTGCATATATATTGCGTATTCCTAACATCCTTCTTTGGTGATTGGTTTCGTATGAACCACTCCAAGGCACTTACCAACAGGAGACATTTCGGGTACTTGAGCATTGTAAGGGCCATCCAGAAACTTGGGCTCATTGTCATTAATATCCTGCACTTTGATAACGAATTCAGACTCTGGTTCGACTGGCAAGTTGGTGGCACGGTCTCTGGCTTGAGCTCGCAGGGTGTAGTAGGCCTGTTCCTCCCGGTCCAGGCGTTTCGTGGCATGTATGTCGCCTGTGTTCTCATCGATGGTGAAAATGGAGGTTGCACCTTCACCATTGAGCACGTATTTCACTTTGCCCTCACCTTTGTCCACATCCGAATGAAGCTACGGGGAAAGAAGAAATGAGAAAACAGTCATTCATATCTATTATCACTGTAACAGTTGTCTAGTTAGCATAGTAATGAATAATGCCAGTAATTGTGTTTACTCGTGAGAAAGTACTTCTGCAGTGCTTTAAATAATAAATGGGGATAAACCATCTCCAGCAGATTTGTGCAAGTCAACAAAAGAGAATGGACAGAATAAATGTCAAAACTCACAAGTTATTCTTCCTCACACATCTCAGAACACATGAATGAATAAAAAAAAATCTACCTTTCGTTGTTATACAGAATATGGCTTAAAGTTCTGTTGCTGACTTTCAGACTTAAAAAAAGAATAAAACATGAACCGCAATCTCAGAAATCTCACGGTCAATCCTGAATATTTAGTCAGATTTATGAGCGTACAGTTGTTTTGTGAGAAGCCTGACAATTATGCATGGTGTGTTGTTTTATATTAACCATTGTGTTTAAATAGTGCCAAAAATGCACATTCGTAATAAACCATAAAAGCTGTCCAATTTAATTCACAGTCCAGAAATCCTCATCATGAGCCTTTTCTCATGCATTACCATTTTATGGCAGCTGACTTGGTATTTCCGTCACCAGCAGTGAGTGATTTTATTTACTTGTTTATTTCTTGAAAGACTTTATTTCCTTCTCTGGGGAATTATAAGCCAAGTCCTTAGCTTTTCCTCCCTTTCCTTTCTCTTTATATAAATCTAACATTTTTTTTGTCTTTAAATCCACATTTCTCAAGAGACTGTCTTTCACTGTGGAACAATGCTTTCATGTACAGGATCTAGCCGGTATGAAAAGACAACTTGTTTGCTTCATTTAAGCAGTCCTGTCATATCATAAGTCTTTATGATGCTGTTTTTCACAGACAGAGTCACAATGATTGGCTGGTGCGTCATAGCTGCATTATGTTCATGGGACCAAGTGAACCCACGACTGAATTTGGAAAGATAGCAAGCAGTGTCCTGTGGTGTGACATGCTATAATTCATCTAAAACCATTTTAAATGGCATTATTCTAATGATTTTATATTACGCATGCAGTTTATGACCACATTCTCTATACGGAATTGTATTTTTAATTCATTTGTCACACCACAGGACTGCAAAAAGGAAAAAAGCTCCCATCTAGTCACATCTGGTTTAGGTTGCCGTTTACTTGCCAATAAAACAGCGCTGCTCCACATATGATGTCAGTTAATCAAAAATTACAATGGTTTCAGTGCAGGAACCGAGTGTGCTAATGACATTTGAGGCTAATTAATCAAAGTAAATGTGTGTTTGGATGTCAGTGCTGGCAATTCTCCAAGGCCAACTCCGGTCTGATGACTGTTGTGTGGCTCAGCTCTGCGTTTATTTTTTCAGATGCTTATTCTGACCATAATTCAGCGTGATGATGACTGCAGATCATTAGATTCTGTGTGCTCAGCTATACCACTCCAGCTCGCAAACTCATCTAAAATGATTGCGATAACTGTATATATCTTTTCATCTGAATTAAGCTGTCATGCATATTACCATCGTATTACCATTCTCAGAAGTTTAAAAAGTTGTCACATTAAAGGGATAGTTCACCCAGAAATGAAAATTTACCCACCCTCAAGCCATCCTAGGTGTGTATGATTTTTATATGATCAGAGTTACATTAAAAAAAAAAAGCCTAGCTCTTCAAAGCTTTATAATGGCAGTGAATGGGTGTTGATATTTGTAAATCCAAAAAAGTGTATCCATCCATTATAAAAAAAGAGCTCCACACAGCTCCTTAATGAAAGTTAATAAAGGCCTTCTAAAGTGAATCAATGCATTTGTGTAAGACAAATATCCATATTTACCTTTATAAACCGTAATCTCTAGCTTCCGTTAACTATCGTACGGGCGTTCATAAGTGAGTGACATTTCAGCTGTTGACATAGGATGTAGGTATAGCTTCAGCTTCGGTGAGAAACAAGTTTTGTTTACAGCGGAGGAAAGACATTTTTCTTTACAAATCCTCATGTTGTACTTCCAATTCGTGACTTGTGTTTTGTACAACAGGTATACACTGTAAAAAATAAAAAACACAATTTGTTGAGTCAGCTTAAAATAATTTGTTACCCTGCTGCCTTAAAATTTGAAGTTCAGTCAACTCAAATAAGTTTAACTTGAAATGTTAAGTTGTACTAAGTAACAACTTAGATATTTGTGTTTGCTAAACTTAACAGATGGGTAAGTAACCCAGCTGCCTTAAAATTTTAAGTTGATTCAACTCAAATATCTAAGCTGTCACTTAGT
>JAHKKF010514598.1:0-17041 GCA_019740295.1 Labeo calbasu | reverse complement strand
AAATTTAAATTTCACAAGAAGTATTCGATTCCTGACCTTAAGTATCTGATTCTGGAATCGGAATCAATTTTCGATACCCAACCCTAGAGTTATCCAAGATAGCACTAGTGATGTCCTGCAGTTGCAGATGAGCTGAAGTCATTCAAAGCAAGTGTCTCTACCATTATTATTAATTTTGAACAGCTGTAACCTTCCAAAACTGTAGTTGTAGTCAAACTCAGTGTTTTCCCGTTAAATGTGCTTTTAACACAAACCTTTAGCATAGCGGACTGAAGTGAGCCATATTACATGTTTGTCAGCTGTCATTAATCGCTGCGTAAGCACATAAGCATAGACCCACACGGTCTCATTAAAGTGACAATTGCCTTAGAGATACCCTTGACACACCGTTTAAAGGTGAAAGAAACCCAGCTTGGCATTCTGGAGCCGTTCGTACGTCAATGCTTTTTGTTTGTGACTTCTAACGGCTAACGACAGAACCGGGACGTGCATTGTCTTCCCTGTTTCAGGCTCAAGTGATGTAGCGCTTTCCAATGTCATTTTCCTTTGCTTTTAAAACCATCTTACCACCCCAGGTAATCAAGAGCCGGTCTAAAATCCAGTCTATAATAAAGGCAAACGGCTGAATCTGTGAGGAAAGGCAGTCATTTGTACTTGATAGCTTTTTACATACTGGATCTATTTGCCAGTGCCTTTCAATGCGCTCTCGTGGAGTGGGATTCTTCCTCCTGTTGTAATATTTCACCTGAATCAACACCTGCAGAGTGCTATATAAATGCAAATGGTATTTTATTGTGTTGCCGAGCTGCTCTTCGCCGAGGAAGTGCGAGTCAGATCTCGGCCTTATTGTGGAGGATTCCTTATTCCCTGTCATTAGATTCAGTGGTGTCAGCTCATATCACTCTCCATATGAGAAAGACTCAGACGGATTCTATTAAAAAGCACCTCAGTGACTAGACACCCTCAATGCCCTCTGCCTTAATTATCTGAAAAGACGCGATTCACTTTCTTCACCATCTCCATTTGTGGGCGTTCAGGTGCAAACCCGCACTTGCGAGGTTGGCACCAGAGCCCAGGTTGTGACTGCCAACCCAATGACTTTCATCTGCACTGATGACAAATGGCCATGGCATGGACCAGTACGGACTGGAAGCAGATGAAAAGCGGCCCATCTTCTCCAGCACTGCATTTAATTACCCAGCATATGTTAGAAATCACTCCAAAGAGGATTTGGGGAACGCTTGTTGATCCGCAACATGAAAAGAGCTCTTTCTCTTCTGTTTCATTTTGTTTAATTCAGTTTGCGCAAATCATTGATGTGGTGGGAGGGCGGGCGCAACGGAGGGCGCGTTTAATCTGCTCGGCCTGGCTGACGAAAAGCTTCCCGGTGGCCCGAAGGGGAGAAAAGTGTGGATCTCTCATCCTCGCCGCGGGGTTACGACGGCACTCCTGGTCTGCTTCTCATTAAGAGCGCATTTAGAAGGTGAGCTACGAGTTGTTTTTGGCAGCCTAGGAAAAAGGAAATGCAAATGGGCTGCGACGGAAGTCGGCCTGGGAACGCTCCCCCCCCTCGTGCTATTACACAGACTGCACCATCAAAGGATCCCCCCCAATTAAGGCTGAATTCAAAGCCTTTTTCTCTAGCGCACTCAGTGAATATAGGCAGAATCTGATCGGACATTCAACGCCCAGCTGAGGGATTCAAACCGACGGGCCTTGCACATCTTATGAAGCTCAAATACGCGAATGGGAGGACAGCAAGCAGCTGAGAGGCCTTGATACAGTAAGGCGGATAATCAGAGATGCATTCCTGTGATTTCCGAACCAGAGGCGAGAGTTTTAATTACGTCGCGGGATGCAAGTCCAGGTAACTTAGTGCGATGGAACTATTAACGACATCGGACACTTGTTTATGCTTATTCCGAAGTGAACTCGCCTGGATGTGCTGTAATGAATGTGTACTTTCAGTGGAGACACTGGGGTCATTTCTAATAATTGTTGATATTACTGAACTCACCCCGGAGACACGGATATGCATTATTCATCGCGCTCTCTTTGACATCCCTCGCGTTTGAGCATTTTATTCAAGCTGGACCTATCATATCCATATTCATCAGGCTGCAAAGAGGTCACCGTGGGCAATAATCCCAGTCGCTGATGGTACGATATCAAGATGGCAAAGACATATTCATTAAATTCATTCTGGTATAATTTTGCAGATAATAACGGGTGAGCAGATTGGACTTTGGTATGTTCGACCGCATGTTTGGTTGAGAATAAGCTTCTCAGTTCGCTTCTCTGCTCTCTATTCAGAGTAACAAAAAAAAATCTGGTTTTCCAGCATAAATTGCAAGTGAGAGACAATCGATAGAGCAAAAAAACCAAGAGCAGAAAATGTTATTTCAAGTGTTGATTAAAGAGGGAAATTAAAGGCTTCTTATGCTTCCTGCAAAGAGTGTTTGAAGCCAAAAAAACAAAGATGTAAATGGCAAGATTGTGTATGATGGAGATCGCTGATGTGAAAATTGTTTCAAAAGGTTCTTCTCTTTTATTCTCTAGAAGCATCAAAGTCCTGCTTCAATCAGCCTGGAGTCTCAACATCAAATTTCTGCCTGGAAAGTGTGTTTGTCTCATGTATGTGAGAGCATACCACATTTTTCAACTTTCTGCTTGAACATAAAAATGAGGTTTGAAAGTTTAGAGTATTATTAAGCCAACGGTTGCTGACAGGGTTTAGTCTCTGCTCACTGTTAATGCAGGGTCAAAAGGTCGGAATAATCCACACACAACTTAACGTCTACCAGTGCGCATTTCTATCTTGTATATTCTCATATGTTTTTGCAATATGTATGAAACTGTACTGAAGATGAATAAAAGCTTTTGGGGCCCAAACTTCATCTGTACTCACCTCAAAACCTAACCTTGGCTACCAAAAACCTCAAGAATATGACAGCTATTCAATCGTGTCCAGCGGTAACTGTACAGAAGCGGTGCACTAGTGTCCATAAACTACTGTTCAAATGTTTGGGGTCAGTGTTTTTGAAAGAATTCAGCATAGAAATTTCTTTACTTTTCTTTATTATTTACTATTTCTTTAATTTAATGCCAAGCCTTTGCTGAATAAAAGTGTTAATTTGAAAAAAAAAAGAAAGAAAAGAAAATCATACTGACTCCTAACTTTCAAACTCTACCATATGTATCTCCCTGTAGGTCAAAAGTGCGCACTCCCCTTTCAGAAAATATAAGGGGGAATAAGAGGGATCATACAAATTGCATGTTGTTGTTTATTTAGTACTGACCTGAATAAGATATTTCATATAAAAGATGTTTACATGTAGTCCACAAGAGAAAATAATAGTTGCATTTATAAAAATTATCCGGTTCAAAAGTTTACATCCCCTTGATTCTTAAAATTGTGCTCTTACCTGAATGATCCACAGCTGCTCTTCTTCAGAAAAAAATCATTCAGGTCCCACAGATTCTTTGGTTTTCCATCATTTTTGTGTATTTGAACCCTTTCCAGCAATGACTGTATGATTTAGAGATATGATTTTGAGGTATGATTTCAGTATTAAGAATCAAATGTATGTAAACTTTTGAACCAGGTGATTTTCATAAATTCAGCTATTATTTTCTCTCGTGGACTATACTGTATGTAAACATCTTTTATGTGAAATATCTTATTCAGGTCAATACTAAATAAACAATAACATGCATTTTGTATGATCCCTTTTATTTTGGTAAAATAATTAACTTTTTTAATGATTCTGATTTTATGTATAGGTTTTGTATAGTTTACAATTAAATTTAGTAAAATATGAGCTTATTGAGCAATTTTGTGTGTATCTCATAATTAATAAAATATGTATTAGCATAAAATATGTAAATATAAATCAACATAACAGCTTCCCTGCCCATTGGATATCAGTATCAGTCATGAAAAAAACTAAAAACATCTCAACCACTACTCATATCTTTATTGTTCTGCTGTTGATACCATAAAAGGGGGCATAGACATAAAAAGAAAGAGAATATGAAAACGGTCTATAAGATCTCAGGCTAAGTTGTTTGTGAGGACACTGTCTTTTATGTCTGTATTATGCTACCCTTATCCTGATGAATAAGACCATCTTTCATGCTCACTAGTGATCAAAGGATGGATGTCTACATAAAAGACATCCATCCAAAAAGGAGAACAAGCAGTCAGCCAATGACCATGACTACATTCAGCACTTGAGACGTGAAAGATAAAGAAATTTAAAAGAGAAACCAAGAGGAAAATGTTATTGCTCAGAGGTTGCCCTTAATGGAGTTTTCAGATCTGCCTAATGAACTTTGTCTCAGATGTTTCTTCTAGAATTCCTTAAAATAAAAGGAATTAAGGGAAGTCACAAATCTGTCAGATAACGAGTATAGAGCTATAAAATTAGAGATTAATCTGAGAAGCAGAAAACCAAAGTACAAATCTCTTTACAATCCAGCAGACACATTTGAGAGCTTTGAGAGATCTCATTTGTGGCTTCTCTTTCCTATGGGAAGGCAGAGAGATAGGCCACCCTGTACTGTACATTACTCCACTGATCATCATTCAGTGCGGAGGAAACATTTTTGTTCAGTCACTTCTCTTTTGCCCGGATCCCTCCGGCTAGAGTGAATTGGAGATGAGCCAAAATCTAATAAGGTTCAACCTGGCTGTCAGGGTTTGAGTGTGTGATGGTAGAGAGGTGTGTGTGTGTGTAATGTAGCGGCTGAGAGATAATGTATTGTAAAAGCCAAGGATAGTAGAGCAGGTGGCATGCTGGAGTATCTGGCTCATTATCTTTAAAACGGGAAAGTGTTTGGCTGTCTTTGCGTTTAGCATCGAGCTAACTACTTACAAGCCTGTGCGTATAAAGCAATCACATTGCTAGCGGACTGGAGCCAATACATAAAAAGATGCTTTCTATTGTGACAATGCTTTTTCCTCTTTGTGTGGCTCATTTACTGTAGCTCACAGTATGATTATAAAATCCACATTGTATCAAAGAGGCTTGATCAAACACTGCATGTTACATTCATTAAAAACATGATCACCCACCACATGCCAAAGAGTTTTGATCAAACAATGCATCAGATATTCACATTTTCATCTACACACTGACATTAATGTGAGGAAAACTGATGGCTAAAACACTTTAAAAGCCCAGACTGATTGGACAGTATACGTCAACCTCTAGCCATTCTCCTGTGCTTTCAGTTAAAGTGTCTGAAAATGAATATCAGACGAAGCTTTTAAAACAGCCTGAGAGTGATGTTATATTACTGAATATTCAAATATTCACATGCAGGAAATATGCAGGCAGAGCATCTGTTCTTCACATGCACTTCATTAAGAGCCTGACTGACACATTTTCACAAAGTATTACTAAACCTCATCATGACAGAAACATGAGGTTTTCTGATTTCACTTGGCATTATTGAGCGGGAACATGTTCTAATTGGCTGATTCAACACTGCTATTTTAACACATCAGTTCAGCGAATGTGACAATCAAAAGCGTTCAAACTTTATATTCATAATATCATATTTCAGTTTTTAATGGCAAGTTTTCTCACTCCCTCTGATGTGTTTTTAACAAGCTGCCTTCGCAGCTTTTCTACTCTTGCAATTTCAATAAATGTTTTTTTCTGAACTGAAGAGAAACGTTTTGAGTTCTATTAGAGTATATGTCCATAGCACATAATTGGAATCCTTATGATTCCAACTTTTTAAAAATGAAAATTATTAGCAAGGTCCCTGTATACCAAGTCTATGCACAATAGCTAGTCATGTTTAATCAGCATCACATGTTTAGCAGAAACGGCAATCAAGTGCGGCTGAGGCACAAGACTTTGCCAGACACTCCAGAGAAATAAGTCTGAGCGACTGGACAGCTCTAGTGGCTTCTGGGCACCCCAAGTACATTATCTAAATAAACATGTCAGCTCAGTTAACAGGCAGCCACTGGATGAGATCTAAGATCCTGTTTACACCTGGTATTAAGATTCATTTAGGTGATTTGTCTGAAACGGGACAGCACTAAATGCAAGTCAAAACAAAGTCAAAAACATTTTGAAATTGTGCCACTTCAACTACATTAAGAGGTGACTGAAAATGTGACCACAATGTATCTGACCAAATGAGCTGTACACTATCATTCAAAAGTGTGGAGTTACTATGATATGTTTTTCTCACAGAAATTAATACATCAATTCAGGAAAAAATGCATAAAATTAATCAAAAGTAACAGTAAAGATTTATAATGCTGCAAAGGATTTCTATTAAAAATGCTATTCTTTTGAACTTTCTATTCATCAAGGAATTATGAAAAAAGTGTTACATTCCCACAACTATTTTCAACATTTTTCTGCATTTTAGAATGATTTTTGATTAATAGCTGCTGATAATTCGGGGTTGCCATCACAGGAATAAATTAGACTTTAAAATATTCATAAGAAAACAGATTTTAAATTGTGAGAATGTTTCACAATATTGCTGTTTTTACTGTATTTGACTTGGTGAGCATAAGAGACATCGTTCAAAAATTAAATTTATGCTTTGAATAAAACATTAGAATGGTGGGTTGTTTTAGTACCAGGTGTAAACTGCAACTCATCTGATCACTTGTGATTGGATCATCTAAGATGGATCTTAATGCCAGGTTGAAAGGGAACACTGGTGTTAAGACTTCTATGGCTTAATATAACGTAAATTATGTCTCGTACTGAAATAAGTAGTAGAAAACCCATGAAACATTGAAACACTTTAAAAAAAAATTAAAAAAAGGCTCATTTTCCAACTTGCATTGGAAACAGTTGAGTTTTACCGTTTTCGAATCCATTCAGCCGATCTCCGGGTCTGGCGGTAGCACCTTTAGCATAGCTTAGCATAGATCGTTGAATCTGGTTAGACCAGTAGCATCTCGCTGACCAAAGAGTTACATCGTGTACTAAGACCGATGGAAAATGAAAAGTTGCGATTTTCTAGGCCTATAAAGCTAGGATACTCTCATTCCGGTGTATTAATTTTGCTGCCGTACCATGGGTGCAGCAGGCGCAAAGAAAACAGGCTAACTTCCGTCAACATAACAAACGTGACCACCTGCTTGCACAGGGAGACTATTTTCAGACGCTGCGTAATATCATTGTTTTAAATAGGAAAAATATCGAAACTCTTTGGTCATTTTTGAACAAGATGCTAACGGTCTAATTGGATTTAATGATCTATGCTAAGCTATGCTAAAAGGAAAACGGTAAAACTCAACTGTTTAAATCTAGGGGAGTTGAAAAATGAGCCTATTTTCAAAAATACTGGCGTGTTCCTTTAAAAAAATCCACATTGTTTTATACGTATGTTGGACTATGGAGGACGCCATTATTTTGATAATGTTAAATGGTTGCATTCAGTGAGCCACTCCCTGCTATTTTTACAGCAACACAACTCAGAATAAGCAACTCGGAAAATAAAATACTGATACGACGCCACATTGTGTGTTTTTTGATTGTAATTTTCAGTCGAAGGGCAACAATAGAAGCTACTCCACTGAAAGCTTCACTGCTTTCCTAGTAATAAGAAGAGGGAAAAAAAAGAATAACGCCGAAGCCACTGAAAGAGTTTCTCAGTGCGGATTTCACTTGATATCCGGGGGCGTTTAGACTCCATGTGGGGAAAAAATCAATGGTATGTCTTTTGATATAAGCCTACTCTTATATACATCGCCACCTGTAAGCTCTTTCAGTAGCTGTGGTCATTATATCAGTATTTTATTTTCTGAGTTGTGTTGGCTAAAAATAGCAATAGGTAGCACCAGTAGTTCACCGAGTGCAACCATTTTACGTAATTGAAATTCGAAAATATGTATAAAACAATGTGGATTTTTAAAATAATGTAAATCTTTAATAGGTTTTCTACTACATATTTCAGTAAGAGACATCATTTATGTTATATTAAGCCATACAAATCTTAATACTCAGGGTTTCCTTTAAGCAAGGTCTAACACTAAATCATGACAACAAACAGAAAGCTAAGGTTTTAATACATGTAGATGTCATAAGGTCTGGGTGAGATATATATCAACAAATATCATCAAAAACATGAATAATATTACAGTATTATAATACTGAGATCACCTCAGTACATATAAAATATCAGAGCCATTTTGCCTTACCTTGCCGACATAAAGAGGGTCATCTCCTGTGTACTCCTCCAGGACGAAGAATTGGTTCCACACCCAGTTGCGCTTGTGTCTTTGAAGGGATGTGCCCACACTAGCTCTGAGGGGCCTGAGGGAAGCCGGACGGAGCGGGATAGAGTTCAGAGTCATCCCCCAGCAGCCCACGTCCCACTGGGCCAACAGCAGCATAGTCATTACAGTCAGTCCAGTCCACACTGCAGAACTTATCTGCATCTTTTGGATGAAAGGATGAAAGTAAAAAAAAAAAAAAGAAGGAAATAAAAAAATACACTCCTCTGTACTGAACGGCCACCAAAGATCTTGAGGCTAAGAGGTGGCTCCTGGGAAACTGTGCACCACCCTCAGCACTAGCGTGGGTGGCAGGATAGAGCAGACCGTCTGACCGGTGATTGATGGGAGAGTCCACAGGAATGAACGATGATTGTAGCTGAAGCTCTCAAACCTGTGGTGAGAACAGACATCAAGGGGAGACGTTGAAGAAAATCAGAGAGGGAGAAAAGAGTCAAACAAATACACAAAAAGAGAGTCTGTCAGCACAGATGCAGGCTTGATTTACTGTCATTTTTATAATACCACTTCACATTTGAACCACAGATTAAGACAACATGACTTTTGGCATTTCAGAGGTTGCCGTCTGAGATGCAGGTGCAGGCGGAGCGCTACAGGTGAGCAAAACGGACATGCGGCTCTTTCCTTTGGATGGGTATCTGACAGCACTGCTGAAAGTGGAGCACATTAATCTTTAGAGCTGAAGGGAACCGAGGAGGGAGGGGGAAACCGACAGAGGGAGAGGGCTCCAATTCAAAGGTTTGGAGAAATAAAGCAAATATGTACCATCTCAAGCCCCAACAAAGGAAAGAGTAGCCCCATTATCATACTTGGCTTATGCGAGGCAGCATATGGGTCAATGTCAAATAAAAGCATACAATAAAAATCTGTTTAAAACATTTGTATTTTATATTCATGTTGGTTTTATATGGTTACTTTGATAAGAAAAAAGAGTTTTAATTACTACTAACAATGTTGTGATCTAACTATTAAGTAAAATAACATATTTTTTGTGCACATCTTAATAAAAAAAAAGTTTTAATATATACATAACCTGAAAGTTTTTTTTTTTTAATGATTTAATGAATTAACACCTCATTTCATTTTATAGCTTGAACTATACATGCCTTGTCATAAAAATCTAAAATTATCCGACTAATAAATATTAATAAGCAGAAAAGATTTTTTCTTCATTTTTAAAGATATAATATCAAAAGCTTATGTCAGACTGCTTAAGGTTTTCTTTTCAAGGAACTCACTGTTTTAATTAATCTTTTTTTCTTCATTATTATTTTTCTTCATTATATATATATAGGGTACGGCGGCGCTAAAGGCGCCCCGGGGTAAAAGGCGCCTTCGATTTTATTTTCCTCTAAACCACTAGATGGCACATAAATGTGGCGTAGCACTTTCCACAACACCCGCTTTTCAAGATGCACATGCAAATTTGGCTGATTTGGGCAGCAGCGCAAGTTGATTCTGCGCTTACTTCATCTAATATTTGATGTTTTTTAAAAAAAAAAGTTTATGTAGCAAATTATATTCGCTAAAATTATTGAATATGATTTGAGACAAAGGTCTTTTTAATGATTTTCAATTTGTTTAAGATAATTAAAGCAACAGTTCTTAAATAACAAAAGAATATGTAAAAGTATGGTAATTGGGGTAAAAAGCTCCCCTGCTTTTGGGGCTAAAAGGCACGATAATTAACATGATAATTAATAGATGGCAGACTTCTCCATTTGTTGACATGACATGGTTAGATTCAGATGGTAAATATCATATATTATGTTTGGTGTCCATCTAAGACATGTCACCATGTTACGAATTAAACCATTTAAAAACATGATATTAATCATATCATATAATAAAATATCATTTGTTGTTACTACTGTACATCTATATTAAATTATTATGGGATCTCCTTTAATGCTTTCAGAATCTTTGATTTTATTTATTTTAAAATATATTTTTTATATTAACATTTTAATGACAGTATATTTATTGAACAAAAGTGTATTATTTTATTTTTCAAAATATGCATAAAGTAGTACTAACTTTATTAAAGTGATTTTTTGAACAAGTATTAACTTAAATATTAATAAAATTATTTTAGCAAAAACATTTGTATCAATACTGTGTGTCTTTTGCCCCATACTTGCCACTTCATAGATGTATAGATTTTTAGACAAAATAAATGACTTGTATGGTTTATTTTCACACAAAATCTGTGGCATAAATCTGGGCAAATCCATTAATATTTAATACAAATGTATATTTTTTCTGAATACATTTTGGGTGAAAAGCACATTTTTTCTTAAGGTGTGCCTTTAGCCCCATTGTACCCAATATATATATATACATAGGGTACATATCAGTTGCATTTGTACAATTTGTTTTCAACTTGTCCTCATCATACAGTACACAAGTATGCTACTAAATTATTCTTTATTTACCAGTCACTTTTCACTTTTGATTTATGGTACTTTTGTATAGTCTGAAACTCACTGGGGTAGGTTAAGCACTTTGCTCAAAAGCACAATGGCATTGGCTCGTGAACGGCCCCATCTGGGGTTTGAACCTACAACCTTTAGCTTAAGAGCTGCTACTAAGAACTACAAAGCCTGACCACACCGTAAAAGTGTGTTATGTAAGTGACACTAGATTTTTATAGTGCATAAAAAACCCTCATGCTCCAAATTGCAATGGAGAACTACAATTTAAAAGTGAGCACTCTAAGTTGAAGTGACAAAATTCCAGGCACAAATTTCTCCTAAGGGGTCCCTGGAGCTTCTCGGTCCGAGAGAGCCTTTTAGGTGTTTCTAACATCCTTTTAAAGTCAAACACTTACAAGTCTGGAAAAAATAGTTCAAAAGGGATTTGGATAGAGCACATATACGTTCTCTGGAGAAATCTGTCCTTCCAGCAGTTCAAACCCACAGCAGCAGGATTCACGGCCCAACAGCTTATTTTGATGTTGAAGAGGATGTCGAAATCTCCACGGAAATCCCTCGTTGTCCGAGAAAAGATGAGATCTGACCTACGCCTTACAGACAGAACAACTCCCATATTGGGTTTGGAGTCTGTGGCAATTCGAAACCTCGCAATTATCGCAGCATGTGCACAAGATTTATTATGATATTTCATGCAGGTTCAGAGAGGCTTCAAACAATGCTGCTATTTGAAAGTGCTAAAGCATTAGCATTTTTTAAACAGTGTTGATGGTAATATAGGGTTTAAATAAAAGGTGTTAAACACATCCAAGACATTAAAGCTATATGACAGATGCTGTAACTGTGCTAAATAATAGCAGATTTGAAGCTAAGGCTCTGAAGGTGAAGAGAAGAGTAAATCACAAAGCATTCCTCAGGGAATCCATTCCCTCCTAGTATTCCCTCCGAGCTCAAAAGCCCCAGCGCTGCTGGAGGAGAACAGAACATCTTGCGCTTTGCTTCAGAAGACCACAGTGCCAGGACCCCTCAGTGGGGAAAAGTCTCATCTAAAGCCTGTAATCTCTATCGTAAGCTTCACTTTATAGGGGAATTACAAGTGCTTAGCGACTGATTAGATCTCTACGCGTTTGACTGAGTAGATTCAACAAAAGTTTTCAAAAATGGCTGACGGGTATCAAGAAAACACAGTTATGGCAAATAATCCGCTACACATCTCAATTATCTCCGACCTCGAATGGTTTCATTGAAGTGCTACATGACACCACTGCGAAATAAAAAGAGCTTTGAGCCTGGAATGCTTATAGCGTAGCGCAGACTAATAAAGAGAGCTGGAAGGTGATATGGATCATTTATCAAGCTTGCATTAAAACACAGCAAACAAGGACATAGGAAACAAGCCTTGGGATTTTTTAATGCGGGGCGTCTGAAGCAATATCTCAGGACATGAGATTGCATGACATAGCATTTCTCAAAAGTGCCCAAATTGCTCAGGTCCCAGACTATGAGGAAAACAATATAGGAAGTTACAACATAAAGAAACAGCATCTGATTTTTCAGAAATGAATGTGAGGGCAGCATGTCACAGTCTTAGTTATCCTTTGCAACATCGACACAGACAGTGAACTAGATTGAATCAGCATTGAACTTGAGCTGTATAATGACACTGTTGCCTTCTGCAGAGCTGGTTACAGCTGAATTGAACTCGATTTATAACTGATGAACTTTGCAACATCGATAAAGTTATTGACCTGAATTGAAACAACACTCAATTAAATTAAGCTAAATAATGACACTATAGATTGCATTACTGCAATCTATAGTTTGTTCTGTTTGTATTTATTTTTCCCACAGAGTCTTTTAACCAAGCAGCTACGAGGTGAATCACATTACAAACTTTGGACTCACTTTATATTAGGTGGCCTTAACTACTATGTAGTTACATCAAAAATATGTTCAATGTATTTACTGTGTTCATATTGTATTGCAAAACATTTTTGCTGCTACTGAGGTGGATTTATGGGTTTATGGGTGGGCTAACTATAAACAGAATGTAATTACATGCACATACTTTTTAAAGTAAGAACATGTATGTACACAATAAGTGCATTGTATCAAATATTAATTTAAATGTAAGCACATAGTAAGACCATCTAATATAAAGTGATACTTTCATTTAAAAAAAAAAAAAAAGAAAATCAGACAAAAATACAGAGGTAATTAGCTTTAGTGAGGGAAAAACTACAATCCCATGAAGTATTGGGAATGACAATGATCAAATAAAAAAATAAGACATAAAACAATTAATTTAAACCTGCTGATTAAATCTACAGAAAAAAACATTTTAAGTTGCAAAATATGCATATATTTAAGTAATTTAGGAGATCGACTTGATTAGGTCATTTGTGGTGCTTCATAGGAGTGGGTGTTCCCTGCAAAGCTCTTTTGGCACAGCTTGCTTTGCATGACTCCAGGGTTGCCAGGTTGTCACAACAAAACCCGCCCAATTGCTACTCAAAACTAGCCCAAAACTAGCCCAATCTCATTTCAAGGCAGGGCCCCCAGTAATATTGCATACATGTTTTGTGGTGGGGTTCCCCTGATAAAATTCTGATTCCAGGGGCTAAATATTACATTATTGGGGTCGCTTCAACTCATAGACATAAAAAACAACCCGCGACAACAGTTAAAGTAGCCCAATTCCGCGGGAAAACCGTAGACTTGGCAACACTGCACAACTCTCAGATTGGTGGAATTTTCTGTACAGCATCATGGGTAATGTTGTTTTTCTCCACGAATGTCACTGCTATTTAAAAAATAAGTGCAAATAATGCAAGCAGATGGTTTCCACAAAAGCACATGCCATCGATTAACAATCTTGGAGCTCTAAACAGGTCTGTCTTTAAAGGTTATGATTCAGAATCTGTTTTCCTATGGAGAAAATGAATGAGGTTTTTACTTGCAGAACCCGACAATTGCACTCAATCATCTTCTGCAGAGCTCCTTCACAGCTAAAATTGGATTTGTTTCATAATTGATGAATTTTACAACAGTAACACTGTTATTGCCCTGTTTATTAATGTGAAGCTGCGTTAAAAACCATCTGTATTGGCATTATACAAATAAATGTGACTTGAATGTAAAACATTCAAATCTGTGTGTGTTTTGTATTGGGATCCTTCACAAACACCTTTTGGTTTCATTCGACTTTTCAGCAATTATTTTAGACTGACTAAACAATGAATCATGATTAAAAAACGATTTACTGTACTGTACATTACAAGGCAACTATATGCCATGCTATCAGTGTACTATATTTGTTCCTCTTCTCCTTCCAGCCCCCCACCAACATTTTTCCCCGCCCGAATCTGCTCGCTGTCGGGCTTGGCTGAGGCCCCGGACTTTGTGTTCAGCACAGATCGCCCAAATGGTCTGGGACAGGATGATGAAGTCTCATTAGCCCCCCATGCCATCTGACGAGAGGAGCTGAGGCTTCGGCGCAGACCGCCCTGTGAGAGAGCGCCCACAGCCACAGCCAGAGATTCAGTTCCAAAAACCCATCTCAGCACACTCTTTAGTCATAGCCCCCCTGCGGTGCAAGAGCGATTGTGGCACTCACCAGGGACAGTATGCTCCAACACAGAGCAAAGCAAGGCTCCTGGCATCTGGACATCAAACACAGCACAGTGCGGACTGGTAGCATATGGCCTTCTTATTATGGCTGCCCTTCGCTGTGCAGACTCTTGAGGGTGACTACGACAAGATTACGCAAGGATCTGGGCAGGACAGGACTGCTAGATACAAGATTCAAATTCTAATAAATAACACATTTATAATATATTACATGTCTATTACTATTTTATTTTTTTGCCGAGTTTCATTACACACTTCACAACAAAGGTGCACATATAAGTTCTTTCTGTCAACGCACAAAGCTGTCACTTAAAATGTTTATGGGTGGGCCACCCCATGAGATGGTCCCTGAAAAATCTGCAGATTATAATTTACTGACAGGCAGGTTAATAGAAGATTACTGAAGTACATTTTACAAGAAATACTGTTTTAGTCTTTCTACTTCAATCAATATTTCATGTTTAATTTAGTGTGTTACTTGCTGTTTGTAATTAATTGTGAACTTTACAAGAAATGTAAAATTTGAAAATTGTTTTTACACTAATCATTTTCAATGTACAGCATGACTTGGCAAAACGACTTCAATCTCATAACTAAAATCACTCATCATTTTTACAACAGCGGGTCCCATTTTCTTAATCTTTCCAGAGGCCCAAAAAACAAGACAGCCATAGTCTACACCATATAAAGTCTACACCATAAAAAATACTGGGACCCCCACATTACAACATTCTTGGTCATCACTCCCTGACGACAGCCCTGGCAAAACTAAAGTGCAAATAGGCTCCAACCAGATGTAAAGTCAGGGCATATAGTAACAATTACGCAACAACATAAGAATAACTAATCATATTATACAAATAATACTGAAATTCTCACACACACCCAAAACCACAATTAATCTTTGGATGTAAGCCACATCGAGTTGGCCCTCACAGTTCACTCAAAGCGCCATCTAGCGGGCCTCAGTTTGACATTACAAGCGAAGTTTCTACTACGAGCCTCCGTGCTGTTGTTGGCATTGCAGTGGCGTCCTGACAGGGAGGTATTTGATATCGATACGGAGGTGTGAGGAAAATCTGCAGCTCTGTACTTGTGATATTCGCACTTGTTTTGGTATAACACTACACACAAGAAAACAAAAACAAAAACCTCTAACTCTCACTGAGGTATTTTCACATCAAAAAGTCTTTCACAGTCACACTACAGACGACAGTATTTGCATCACAAATGCGAGTCCCTGGCAAGGTCCCAAGTATTGCTCTTAGGACTGAGAAATTGTACTTCGTAGCGACTCGATTAATATGCTGACTGCCAAACCTTAACTTTTGAACATCACAGATGCTCCTGAGGGAAAAGCGCTGAATATTAAAACATCACAGGCAGTGAGAGAAACTTTCAGAGCGGCTCCTAAAAATCTTAATGCTGACCACACTGTTCGACAATATTTTAAAGTGCATAGTGCGTTAATATATTTATTAACGTTATATTACATTTTGCAAGGGGTTCGTTCATTTTTTTCCCCTTTTATTTCATATTTCACATAGTGTGTAGCATACTTTAACGCAAGTGCGTTCAATTAAATAGACAATTTCTGAAAAATCTGAAATGGATAAAAATAATAACAAATAATGTCATAATAGAATTGCCATTTTTTAACTTTTAGACTGCTGTAATATGATTTAGCAGCTTCCTAATGTGTAAACGGGCACCGCAAATCCACTCAGTCCGTACGGTATTGCACCTCAGCAAACACTGCATAAATCAGACTCACCTTGTCCTCCTGGTCCTTCGCGTGTTTATAAATTGTGAACGTTCTTGTGAAAATGCAGAAGGATTCCGTCACGTCGCAGCCGTTCTAGACGCGCTCTTCCCGAATGAGTGAAGGAAACATATTCAGGAGCATCCCTGCACTACAGGCGTCTTTCCCTCCGTTCCGCTCAATCACTGCGCTGCTCGCTCACACTCCGCGCGTCTACAATAAGCCCTATTGAGAAGCCACAGCTGCAGCGAACCTCAGCCAGGGGAGAGCACTGTGGAGAGACTCACAAAGGGACCACAACACTGTCGGCCATCCGTGAAGCATGCCTCGGGAGCCTCAGTCCCCACAAACTCTGGGAAAACAGTGGCTACGCGCAACTTATTGTCTCTGGTGAAAGTGGCTGACAAAATGAACAAGTCTCTGTTAGTGTGCTACAGGAGCATCGCTCATCAGGGAAACGTTGCACTGAGGGGAGGTGCTGATGTCAGTCAGCGTATCCAAGGTGCCGTGGCGATTGTAGGATTTAGGGGGGCCACCGAGGGGCCAAAGTGTGCAGAGAGGGACCAAATTAAAACCTCGTCAAGATGTGTTCTTAAGATATGGGTTCAAGAATGTACATTTTTTTAAGTCAAGACAAGTTGGCAAACCTAAACTTTATTTAAAATTTGAAATGATGAAAATATTTCTTATTTAATTTATGTCACCTGTCCGGTAACAAAAGGTTTAAATAAAAAAGTATTATTACTAAATTAATATATTCAATCTGGGTGGGATATTAAATCATTTCACTGGATATGATAAGATTCCAAGTGTGTGTCTGTGTATACAGCGTACATATTTTAAAAAGGTACCATCCCAGGGACAACTTTTGTACCTTTATTTCTGAGTGTGTACATGTTTTGAATGTGTGATTGTGTATGGGTTTGTATATATATA
>JAHKKF010514596.1:13313-32945 GCA_019740295.1 Labeo calbasu | reverse complement strand
AACAAAAAAGTAGTAAAGCTAAATTAAATGAAACACAAAAAAAAAACAAAGAAAAAAAAATTAATAAAAGTATAAGATAAAAATATATTAAATTACAAAATAATAAAATAAAAAGAATAGAATATGAAAGAATTAAAAAATAAAAGAAACAGCAAAACAAAGCAAAGCAAAATGAAACAAAACTAAAACACATAAAAAATAAAATTTAAACATTTAAAAATAAAATATATAAAAATAAAACAAAAGAGGCAATGCAAAAATGAAACAAAACATAAAACACAAAAAAACACAAATAAATAAAAGGTAAAATAATTCAAAAATAAAAGTATAAAATAAAACACTAAATCACAAAAAAGAATAAAATAAAAAAGAACAAACAAAGCAAAACAAAATGCATAACATAAAAACAAAGCAAAATGAAAATGAAAAAAAAAACAAAAATGCACAAAACAAAAAAAAGAATTAAAAAGTAAAACTATTTAAAAATAAATGTAAAAAATAAAATACATTAAATTACTAAACCAAATACAAAAATACATAAAACAAATAAAATAACAATTTAAAAAATAGAATATAAAAGAATTTACCAAAAAAAAAAAGTTAAAATGAAATAAAACACAAAATAAAACAAACCTTTTTTTCATGATCAATTATTGTGACGTCTTAATTCTGGAACTCACTCCTCATTTCCAGCAATAAACTCAGGGGAAAAACGAGATCAAAAAGGAAATTGCGTCACTCTAAAGTGAGGATTTTCCCTTGCTACGCAATGATGCACCTGGAAGCCGTGGTGTGTAAACCATAGCCAGGAATAGCTTGACATACGCCAGCACTATAAATTCCCCCTGTGTGTATGATCCTAAAGGAAACTCAGAGAGTCTGGATGAAGTAGGGGGGACTCCCTGAATTTGTCATAGCGAAAGCTAGGCTCTGTGTGTATGCTGGAGAGAGCATGTCAGTGAGTGTTACTGGTTATTCTGGGTGATCCCCGGGTTTGATCACAGTGTGGGAATGGCTCAGCTTTGAGTAAGTGAGACCTCTGCAGAACTCTCCCGCTGAAGGGAGACTCCGTCATGCCTTCCTCCTGTGTCACTCGCTCCATGACTTACTCACAGACGTGAGTAAAACACCCCTTTCTCTCTATAGCTCAGGCCCCCACATGTTCACTCAGTCCTGCTCTTCCTTTCTTGTTCTCTTTGTGAGCCCATTTCCTGTGCAGATGGCGTAGGTTAATAAATAGATTGATAAAAGATGTACTTTATTGATTCCTGAAGGAAATCTCTGTGCAAGAGCAGCAATAATGCTGAACCAACAACCAACACAACATAAAATGCACAGCTGGGCTCTACAAAAAGGTTTTTTGGGGTTTTTTTTTCTTCTACCGGCCTGGTCAAAAAGAGTTGATTAATACCTGTAATTTGTAACTGCCAATTATAGCTGTAAATTAAACACTTCATAAACACTTTCTGGAAAACTATAGCAAATGGCAATGTATTTCTCATTTCAAATAGTAGGGGCCTATGACATACATGATTGGAAATGCAGAATCCAGTCATAAAATTGAACTTACTGTATAACAACGGAATGTTCCAGAGTTTATGAAATATCGGATTAATAAATCAAAAGTCAGTCAGTACACTTAAAACGCGATACAGACTAGTGGCTGTGAATATTAAGCTGCAAAAAAAAACTATTTAAATATGAATCCTATATGTTCTGTGTGCCTCTGTGTGAATGAATGGCGCAGACGCACAGTTTTGTTTACCACACAAACTGAAGCGCGCATGACGCTCGCTGTGTTTTCAGCCGCTGCCGCCTCAATATACGAGTACATATACATAAACAATCTCTAGAACTGCTCTAAGAGTCACTTGAGCATTTTAACATTTCTATTGAGACAAACAACCATCGTCATATCATATACAAGCAGAAACTTAAAGGACTTGACAGCAGCCTGTCAAAATAAAACATTAGTTTAACTTGAAAAAACTGTAACAGAGTTACTTAATGTAATCCTAATGATAGGTACTAAATTGTTTTTATTATGACATTATTTTTTAGGCAATATTTACCAGAAAAATGTGAATAGACAGTATTTCTGAAAAAAAAAAAAATAAATAAAATTAATTAATTAATTTGTATAAAATCAGTTAAATTAGAGAAAATTAATGAAACCATAAAAATGTAATTCAGAAAATTAACAGAAAACACAGAAATTGTTAAAAAATAAAACTGAATTTGAGGGGGGAAAAATACATTTATACAAAGGGCCTAAAAATATATATTTTGTTCAATTTTTAAAAAAATTGCTGTTATATTGTGTAAGTTTTATGATTTAATTAATTGGACATGCTTTTGAGTAATATTTTTAAATATAAACCATTAAAACAGAGTACAGAAAAACTCTGAATCCAGAAAAATTAAAATGGTAAAAACAGAATTTGGAAAAAATTAAACAGAATTTGGGAAAAATGAACAGATTTCATAGGGCCCTACAATAGCAACATGCTAAACTACACCACACGTCATGCTAATTAAAGAACTTTCTAAATATGAAATTATATAATTATATTTTTTTTCTACAATTTTTAATATAAAAATTTAGATAAACAAGTCAAGATAAATTCATGATTTCCAATACATTCTAACTCATAAATCACAATTATTTTGGTCAAAATTAAGATTTTAAGACTTTAAAAACTTTTTTACAGTGAATTTTATTGAAGTTTAAACTTCATATATAAGTTACTAGTTATTAAGAGTTTCGAAATCATGCATTTACTGACCTTTACTGGGATAAAAAAAAAAAAAAAAAACTTCATATATAATTCAACTGATTAACGTAAAAAAAAAAGATTCAAAAAAACAAATTAGCAATTACTTTATTCATGTAAAATAAATTAAAAAAATAAATAAATAAATGTAGATGTTCAATGCATGTAAGCTCCATCCTGTGGCCTCCTTGTGGCAAAGACATCTGCACTTCTCAGAAAACCAATTCTGCCATTTTTAATAATGCATACTTGCAAATTTATAGCTGCAATGTGCATTACAAGTCCTCAACGCCAAGAAATACATTAAACCCTCAACTGCTGCCAAAGGCTACTATTGCACCTGCACTGCCTATATTCTCAAACACTCTTTGAGAAGCAGATGGATCACAAAGTTTCATAATAAAGAACATTCAGGATCATTTACAACTTCGGTCTGCATCTGCAGCATGCAGTTTTTGTAAAAACCCAGAACGCTGCATCAGTACTCCATTCCATCCTGGTACACCAAGCATGCTACAGATGGTGTCCATAAACATTAAGTTATAAATAACTCAAAATATGCCATTAAATGATCATTCATGCTGCTTTTAGTATCCTAGCAGTTAAAAAATGGCAGGTTGTTATTTCATAACCTTGTCTTGTTGTCTTAATCTAATGTCTTTTGGAACAAGCATCTGGTCTACGGCGTAATGAATTTAAACTGCGAGTACGACCTTGAAACCATACGTGACGATACCAACTTTTCGATAAAGCGTTGCTTCGTTGTCCCGTGTGGGTATTAGGAGGATATCCTGGAGAAGATATTTCGACCATCACTTCCAGAACACAAAGCCGCATTGTTTCATTTCCTGTAATATTGAGGTCTTATGAAAGCTGTGTGTCTTTAACAAAACAAAAACATTTCTCCCATACCCCTATTCAACTTCAGTGGTCTCCTCAAACATCACCTCCATGTTTTTTTCTTTTTTTCTTTTTCTGTTTTCTGTGAGCGACCTGAAATGGCATTTCTGAATCAGCGGAACATTACAGTTAGTTCACAGTGACAAACAGGAAAAAGAGATCTAAGATTAGCTTTACGATGATCAGCTTTCTGTAACCAGTTATAAACCCGATGGCAAACTCAAGCCAACACCAGCAGGAAGCAGAGTGACATCATAGCCATGTGAAGGACACTGCTTCACGGTCACTTCCTGTTTGAGTAGCTTTGCACACAGTGATAAGATTGACATACACGAGCACAATGTAGATACTGACCACAATTACCGGCAGGAAGCTGTCTGTTGCTGAGGTAAGCTTTGAAATAGCCAATTCACATTTTTCAGTTCCATAACAATTTCTTTACTAGATACCTAAAACCCAGCTCTCTCATTCTCGGCCTAGCTTTACAATGCTAAGTCCAAACAAGTGCAGTAAACAAAGAGAACAATATCTATGGCCAAGCAACATCCTGTTTCCTGGTGCGACACTACAGAACTGAGCAGATTGAGTGGTGATTACTTTAGGAAGCTGCGGCGGCACGGCTGTCAGATCGGCCATGGGAGGCAGAAACTTATCGCAACAGCTGGACAGATTTCCCATGCTCTTGTGCGTAGATATCAACTGCTCTGAGAAGCATGAGACATCATGCACTCCACACCAGTCGGTGCCTTTTCTAAAAGTCGCCACGTTTCTTGGTGCATAACTAATTTGTATCCAGTCTTGGATGGATGTTTTAGCACAAATTATGATTCAAAAGTGATTCAACGTGATTCAACGTGTTAGCTTTGTCCAATCAAATGCTTACTAAAATGAGATTGTTCCTCTGATGTAAAAAGCCACAACTAGTAATGCCAAGCACCAAATCACGATTTTGACAAACAAACAAACTAACCTAACCTAACCTAACTTAACCTAAACTAAACTAAACTAAACTAAACTAAACTAAACTAAACTAAACTAAACTAAACTAAACTAAACTAAACTAAACTAAAAGCATTTGGTCTTCAGTTATTTAATAAAATAAACAAATAAATATATATCTAAATAAATAAGTTTGTACTGTCTGGTGAAGGAAAGAAAAGGAAAGAAAAGAGAAGAAAAGAAAAGAAAAGAAAAGAAAAGAAAAGAAAAGAAAAGAAAAGAAAAGAAAAGAAAAGAAAAGAAAAGAAAAGAAAAGAAAAGGTATGATTTTCAGTTATATACATAAATAAATAAATAAATAAATAAATAAAAACATTTGCTCTAGTGAAAGCCTGCCTCAAAAACGGTATAAGAAATACCAAGTAATGATTTTGACTAACAAATAAAATAAAATAAAATAAAATAAAATAAAATAAAATAAAATAAAATAAAATAAAAATAAAAACATTTGTTCTGTCTGGTGAAAGCCTGCCTCAAAAACGGTGTGAGAAACACCAAATAATGATTTTGACTAACGAATAAAATAAAATAAATAAAAGAAAAATAAGAAAAGAAAAGAAAAATAACACCATAAAATAAAATTAAATAAAGTTAAATAAAATTAAATTAAATAGGTTTGGTCCTCAGTTATTTAATTAAATAAACAAATAAACATAAATAAAGTTTGTACTGTTTCGTAAAAGCCTGCCTCAAAAACAGTATAAGAAATCATCACCAAATTATGATTTTGACTAAAGAATAAAATAAAATAAAATAAAATAAAATAAAATAAAATAAAATAAAATAAAACAAAACAAGGGTTTGGGTTTCAGTTATTTAAATAAGTTTGTTCTGTCTAGTGAAACTCTCAATGACAGTATAAGAATGCAGTATAGACAAGGTTGGTTGGTACAAGTTGTTAGCAGTGCTAGTTCTTAGAGCTTAGAGAACTGGTGCTTATGAAAGAGTGATGAGTTTGTTTCTCCACATCTCTCGTTTCACAAATCTGTTCGTGGGCTCAAAGAGGACGCTGCTTCCGGGATGCAGCGGATCAATACCGGTTTCAGTTGAGGAAGGTTGTTGGAGGATCCATCCTGCCTTATCAGTATAAGTGCAGGTCTGAGCCTTTAGAGAAAATACACACACACCCTCAGACACTCGCAGCATGTCCAAGCACTTAGCCGTGATGTTTTAATTAAGGAAATGTCTGAGATATCCTGAGAGTTTCATTACTCTAATTAAAAAAAGATGCCTAAAAGTTGTTAATGAACTCAGAAAGTAGTCTTTCTGTTATCTTAAGACACATCACTTAAGACATATCAGTAAAAAAAAAAATTTTAAGAAAAAAAGTGTTTTTTTTTGGTGGTTGCTAGGTGGTTTCTTCCTGGAGTTCTGAATCACAAAGAATTAAACTGGTCATCATGTAATCATATGTTCAAGAAAAACGGATAACGAGACCACACACTTCAAAAACGTCTCTCACACCCCACGACGAGTGACATCTCTTGTTTTGAGTGATAGACAGGAGGCGACTGATCCCAGAGGGCCTAATCTAGTCTGACAGTTTAAACAGTGTTTCACACTGATGTAGTGAGTCGGTCACAGTGCTGCAGGCAGTTTCGGGGCCACGTTACGCTGAGTTACGCTGAGTCTACGGGAGGTTTCTGATCAGAGAAAGAAAAAAGAAGCCGTTGCCAGCTCAGAGTTTCCATCCTGTGCACTTCAACAGCACAACGCACAGAAACGTTTATGCGGTCCCTCTGATGAGGTCACCACTTTTACGGCGGGAAAAGACAAAAGGCATTCAGAGCTCCGGCAGGTGTTCTTCTGCGGCTGCTTTAAAACTACAAGCCTGAGGTTTTATCGTAACACATGCAGACAAATGTTTCATTGAAATCAGCTGGATGTATGGTGACAGCTATGAGAGTTCATACACAGGGAGACTTTTAATGTTTTTGAAAGACTCACCAAGGCTGCTTTTACTTTTAAAAATACAGTGATGTTGTAAAATATTATTACAATTTAAAATAATTTTTGTATTTTAATATACTTTAAAATGTACTTTATTCCTGCTGCTCAAGAAACATTTCTTATTATCATCAATGCTGATACTAGGGGTGGACGATATATCGGTAGACACGATTAACCAGTAGAACTTAGTCAACCGATAGAGATTTTCGAGCGGTTACATGCTCACGTTACGTTGCTGTGTTATGTCGTAACGAAAACATATCGTTTGCACGCGTTTTTAAGCATTGCAGTTTAAATAAGTCTGCGCCGATGGTCTTGTGAGTGGTACGCCAACAAATAGCGCCACTGCGCTGTGGGCGTCCCAAGTTCGAATCCTGGCTCGAGGACCTTTCCCGATCCCGAACCCCACCCCCCCTCTCTCCCACCTCACTTCCTGTCATCTCTACACTGTCCTATAAAAAAAACATGATTTTAAGTCAGCATCGATGGCCTTGTGGGCGGCACGCCGACATATTGCCCTGCGGGCATCCCGAGTTCGAATCCTGGCTTGAGGACCTTTCCTGATCCCACCTACTTCACTTCCTGTCATCTGTATACTGTCCTAAAATAATAAAGAAAAAAACTGCAAAAATAAAAAATAAAAAAAAATCCAACAAAAAAAAAAAAAAAAAACGATTTTCAAGTTNAAAATAATAAAGAAAAAAACTGCAAAAATAAAAAATAAAAAAAAATCCAACAAAAAAAAAAAAAAAAACGATTTTCAAGTTGGCACCGATGTCCATGTGGGCGGCGCCAACATATAGTGTCACTGCGCTGTACACGTCGCAAGTTCAAATCCCAGCTCAAGGACCTTTCCTTATCCCGCCCCCCTCTCTCTCTCCCACTTTGTTTCCTGTCATCTCTATACTGTCCTAAAATAATACATGAAAAAACAGCAAAAATAAAAATTTCCAAGAAAAACAAAACAAAAAAAAAAACATGAATAAGTTGCCACCGATGGCCATGTGGGCGGCACCGACATATAGCGCCACTGCGCTTTGACCCTCCCGAGTTTGAATCCCGGCTTTATGACCTTTCCTGATCCCACCCACTTCACTTCCTGTCATCTCTATACTGTCATAAAATAATAAAAGAAAAAACTGCAAAAAAAAAATACAATGATTTTTAAGTTGCCACCGACGGCCATGTGGGCGGCGCCGACATATAGCACCACTGCGCTTCGGCCATCCCGAGTTTGAATCCCGCCCACTTCGCTTCCTGTCATCTCTATACTGTCCTAAATTAATACAGGAAAAAACAGCAAAAATAAAAAAGTCCAAGAAAAAAAACATGATTAAGTTGCCAACGATGGCCATGTGAGCGGCGCCGACATATAGCGCCACTGCGCTTCGGCCGTCCAAGTTTGAATCCCGGCTTGATGACCTTTCCTGATCCCGCCCACTTTCCTCACATCTCTATACTGTCCTATAACGGCAAAAATGGCAAAAAAAAAAAAGTGATTTAAAGGCGGCACTGCGGGCATCCTGAGTTCGAATACTGGACCTTTCGAGGACCTTTCCTGATCCCACCCCCTCTGTCTCCCACTTTGCTTCCTGTCATCTTTACTTTCCTATAATAAAACGGCAAAAGAAAAAAAAAAGTTATTTTAAGTCAGCATCGATGGCCTCCAAGTATCCTCGTAAACACAGTAATTTAGGTCTAAAGTGAAAGCAAACCGCTGAGAAAGAAAACACATGTGTAACAGTATATTGGATCCGGACAGCTCTTAAAGTGACAGCAGTCTAATATTCCTGCTGTCTGTCATTCAAGTAAATCAAACAACAAAAGAGAGAAAATCTCTCACTGCTTTTGGTTAAATCACTTTTGCAACTTTACTAAGAGGAAATATATATGCAGTGTTTTTATACATTTGATTACTTTATTCAATATAGCTTTTTTTTTATTTGTTCTACTGTAGTTTTTGTCCTATTGCTTAAAATTAGTTTCTTCAGTAAACTTAAGTTTTTTGATATCATAAAGAACTTATTTAAAGCAAAAATAGCTATATCTTGATATATATCGTTGTGAAACATAAAATTCAAATTACTCATATTGTAATATAAGATTTTAGTCATGTCACCCAACACAAAATAAAACCATAATAGATTTTTTTTTGTTTTAGGATTGTTTAATGAATAAAAGTTTGAAAGAACAGCTTTTATTTGAGATAGTAAACTAATAAATGTTTTTACTGTCACTTTTGATTAATTTAATGCATCCTTGCTGAACAAAAATATTCATTTCTTTCAAAAACTCTTTAAAGGAAAACATGTTGTGGGTATAACAATATATTCCGTATGTATTTAGCATGTTTAAGTGCTCAGGCTCAGATTTGTTTGTTCACAGACTGCCTTCTGGGATTCCATTCTCAACAGCAGTGGATGGTCACTGGGGCTCAGATGGCCTGCTGTGTGTGTATGTGTGTGTGTGTGTGTGTGTTGCAGAGTATATGAGGAGGAAACAGAGAGAAGCAAACACATCACAATAAATCAAGCACGTCAGCCAGACTCCCCGAAGACCAGCACCACATAGACACAAAAAGGCAACAAAGTCCCATATGGACACCCGTGAAACCTCACTAGACAAATCCTCATTCCCTCTTCGGGCTGGACACACACACACACACCCGACTCCACAAGCACCTTACTGAAAACAAGGCAGGTTTCTGTTCTTTAAAGCACACATCTGCCAGAATGGACCTAACCCAGAGCTCAGACGGGACTTTGCTAGTTGTAGAACAAACATGGAAACAAAAGGCCTGTTCTCTCATCTTCCACTCCACTCTCTTGCTCTACAAGACACCTAACCACTTGAGACGCAGCTGTCGAGACTACTATTGATTTGCTGTTGGGTTGATTTGAATCCGTCCTGAAGTTCCACCTGCTGCCCGCGCCATCCGCTAGGGGAAAAAAAAACAACAAAACAAAACAACAAAAAATAAAAAAATAAAAAAATAGCGTCAACACGCACTCGCAGTCACTTAGTCGACAAGAAGCTGTCACAAATGGGGCTCTGGTTTCAGAGAAACACATTTTCACTGCTGTGGAAAGTGTGACACTCACCCACTCAGTTCACGAGCACGACAGCGCCCTTGTGACACCTGAGACGGAGAACTTAAAGAGTGAGAGGTTAAGAGAGAAAACAAGCGAGATATTAGAGAGCGAGAAGAGGCGAGCAATGTTCTGACATTTAAAACCACCAACAGAGATACAATTGAAATCTCAAAAGCTGATAATTCATTAGATTTTCATTTCAAAAGGCGTCCCGTCTAAGCTTTTCCAGATGAGATCAGCTAAGGTTGAACCCCAAATTTCAGGGGGCTGGGGCACAAAGAGACTTTCATGCAGACAAAAGGGTGAGGGGTGTTTTAATGACAAGGGGGTGGTATATCTGAAATTAGCGCATTGTATTATAATAAGGCTAGAAATACACTCTACACAAGCGCAGACACAAAAGCTTGGCCAACGAATTGTAACACTTTGAAATCCCATTAAAATAATATAAATATACACTACTAGTGAAACGTTTTTTTAATGTTAATTTAATGTTTAATTTAATGTTTTTTTTCAGGATGCTTTGATGAATAGGAAGATTCAAAGATCAGATTTATCTGAAATAAAAAGCTTTTGTAACATTATACACTTCCATTCATAAGCTTGGAGTTAGTATAATTTTCTTTTTTTTTTTTTTGTTGGTAATGACAGAAATTAATACTTTTATTTAGCAAGGATGCTTTTAAATGATCAAAAGATGATAAAGACATTTATAATGTTACAAAAGATTTCTATTTCAGATAAACGCTGTTCTTCTGAACTTTCTACTCATCAAAGAAACCAGAAAAAAATTCTACTCCACTGTTTTCAACATAATAATACTAATAATGTTTTTTTTTTTGAGCAGCAAATCAGAATATTAGAATGATTTCCGAAGGATCATGTGACTGGAGTAATGATGCTAAATATTCAGCTTTGAAATCACAGGAATAAATTATATTTTAAAAATGTATTAAATTAGAAAACAGTTATTTTAAACAATAAAAATATTTTACAATTTCACTGTTTTTGCTGTACTTTGGACCAAATAAAGGCAGGCTTGGTGAGCAGAAGAGACTTCTTTAGAAAAAAAATGTAAAAAAAAAAAAAAAAACCTAACAGTTCAAAAACTTATGACTGGTAGTGTATTTTTTTTTTTTTTTTAAATCAGTCAGCAATGAATTCATTGTTTTTAACTTCAGATTTTAGACAATCGTAAACATTAAAATTATTCAAACAAAAAAAAAAAATAAATAAATAAATAATGAAAAATATTTAAATCAAATTATTTTTTTTTCTAAATAAAAATGAAACACTAACGTTTTAATTTGATGAAAACACAGTAATACTGAGAAATACTATTACAGTTTAAAACAGCTTTTCTGTTTTAATATACCTTAAAATTTAGTTAATTACTGTGAATGCAAAGCAGAACTGTTTTTATTGTCACATGATTATTCAGAAATCATTCAAATATGCTAAATTATTGCTCAGGAAAATTATTTGTAAATTATTAATGTTGTCAAAATAACAAATAAATGGCCAATAACCAAATAATGGCTAAAATTTAAATTAAATAAACATAAAACACCAACATTTTTGTTAAAAAATAAATAAATAAATTCATTATGTTCTAAGAACATTAAATGACAATAAATATAATCAAAATGTTAAAATAATAAAATAAAAAATAAGAGTAATAATTATAATAATAATCTATAGTATCATCCAATAACAGTTATTGTTTACAATTATTAACTCATATTATTTAGGTAGCTAGCTGTAATAAATCAATAGTTTACCTAGGTTGCAGAAAGTTTGACACTGCCATTAAGGTAATTATCCAAAGAAAAAAATGTTTCTGCAAACGACCAAACCCTGAATTATGAATTGCATTCTTGGCTAGAAGCATTTGTGTACTTGCCATCATATGTATTTTGACCTAAATGTGTTTGCGTTCAGAGTAAAAGGATAATTGTGGAAGGGAAACACAAGAACAGGATGTTGTGGGGCACTTCCTCCTAGAGTTTTCCTCCAGATGACTGAAAAGCGGGTTAAATGGCACAGTACAGAATCTGAGCCAGCAAAAAATCATAACAGATACCTGCACTCAATGCCACTGATTTGCAGCACAAAGACTGGGTTGCACAAAGTGTCCTGTCTTGTAAGAATGTGTGTGTGTGTATATGGGTGAGTTTGCCCTTCCTCTGGAGGTCATATATCCCAACGTCTTTCCTTTCCGGTTTTCACTCCTGCCTTTCTTGCAACCCACTTCCTTTAAGGTCTGGCTAAGTTTTGGGGTCTTGAGAATTTCCATCCAGTTAAACTATATGAGAACATAGACACTGAGGTTATTCTCAGAAGCTCAGTCTTTGCCAATTAAGGCCAATTCAAAGCAGTGGTATCTCCCAGATCTAAGGCTCGGAATCAGTCCGTGACTTCCTCATTAATGAAGCTTTTTCCATCATTAGCCGGGCACCAGATGAACCTCATCATCACGCTGCAGAGCAGACGGTGCGGTAACCGAGGCGTGGTGAGGTGGGGGAGTTGGGATATGTGGCGTGCCATCTGATTGGTGGTAGACTGAGTGCTGCTAATTGCGCTTTTACCCAAACGCAGACCTCCGCTCATTAATCACAGCGCTGGGCCTACATTTGACAAGGCCTTTTAAGAGAAATAAACACAAACATGATCGCAATAACAGGCAGACTTAATTGAGCCTCCAATGCAGGACAAACATGTTACACAATGGGATGAAGGGGAAAAAAGAGCGGGAACACATGAAAGAGTGACCGGAGAGCGGGGAGACCCCTAATTGAGTAGAACATCTGGCTCTGTTCCACTGCTATTTGGCTGTTTGAACTTCATTGTTCCTGTGTGTGATGGATGCAGCTGGAGAAGGCTGAGATTGGGGGATGGAGAGGGGCCCATTTGGTCTGCAGGCTCCGAGATGAGGGGAGGATATATTTTCCTTTCATTCTCCATGGGAGGGCAGTCACTTACTCTGTAAATAACTCCAATTAACTCCAGTCAAAGGGTGACATGCCCTGCTGCAGTCCATCATGTGCCATGTGCCCAGGTCTGGCTCAGATTGGATGTTACTGCAGTCAATGTTTACTTAGTTTACTTAAAGGGATAGTTCACCCAAAAATTACAATTCTGTCATTAATTACTCAACCTCATGTCATTCCAAACCCGTAAGACATAAGTTCATCTTCGGAACACAAATTAAGATATTTTTGATGAAATTCGAGAGCTTTCTGACCCTGCATAGAGAGCAACACAACTACCATGTTCAAGGCACTGAAAGATAGTAAGGACATATCGATAAAATAGTCCATGTGACATCAGTGGTTCAAACACAATGTTATGAAGCTACGAGAATACTTCTGATGTCACATGGGCTATTTTAACTCTGGTATTGACCAATATGGCATCAATATATAATTAAAATATTTTCACTAATCAATTAAAATGATACACAATTCAAAAGTTTACATACACCTTGCAGAATCTGCAAAATGTTAATTATTTTACCAAAATAAGAGCGATCATACAAAATTAATGTTTTTTTTTTTATTTAGTAAGGAAAAACGATGCATTAAGAGCCGGGGGTGAAAACTTTTGAACAGAATGAAGATGTGTACATTTTTCCTATTTTACCTAAATATCTTATTTTTTCATTTAGTACTGCCTTTCAGAAGTTACAGAAGATACTTACATGTTTCCCAGAAGACAAAATAAGTAAAATGTTCCCTGATCTTTAAATTTTAAAAGTTTTTCACCCCTGGCTCTTAATGCATCGTTTTTGAAGCATATATATATTTTAAATATATATTGATGCCATATTGGTCAATATCAGAGTTAAAATAGTCTATCTGCATATGTGCATGTAAACTTTTGACTTCAACTGTAGTCCATGACAGGCATTTCTAATCAGCTTCCTAGAACTTTGTTTTATGATGGTCTTTAATAAGGATTCAACGTCTTATACATATAAAAAAGAAAAAAGGCACAGCGAGAGCCAGAAAGATAATGCAATTATTACTTTGGATGAGAGAAATTATCCGCTGCATACTGAAATGTCTTTCTGACCAGAATCTAATGGAGAATGGGCAATTGTGCTCATCCACAAAACAAGCCAGCCTATAATTAGTTCCTCCTCGGGAAGAAGATATCGCTGAACATTAACTTCTGCTTGCACAGTAAAAATAACAGAGTTAACCTTTTAAGAGATGCTCTCTGCAATGTGCTTACTCAAGGTCAAAGGAAACAAGGCAGGCCAGTCTCTCGGTTCCCCTACCTAGCAGTTTCAAATCCACAGCTCCGTTTCCATCAAGGTCTGCACTTTCACTTCATCTTTTCATCACTGGCTCAGACGGCGTCTTGAGATAAAGCCACATCAGTGACCTTTTCCATCAAACCTGCTGCTGCGTTAGCAATTTACGTTCAGTCCAAGCATCATTCCTGTTGCCCCCTGTACTGTAACATGTTGATCCTATTCTGTTTACACACAGCAGATGGTAATGGGCTCCAAAAAAGTCAGTTTCAACAACCAGAGCATTGTGTTTATCTATGGAACATCTGCGCAGAGAACGTAGTAGCTTGTGGTCAAACACAAATTAAGGATGGTTGTTCAGTGAGGGCGGTAAACATCCTGTGCTTTAAGGAAAGAAATACATTCCTAACATCACATCATGGTGCTAACACCTACACTAGTTTACAGGTGCGACAGGCGCAGAGGTGCAAGCCGGGAAGAAAGCTCACTTTTTGCACATTTGCGGAAAACAAAAACTTCCCCGAATGTTCCGTCGTTGTTAAGCCGCTTTAAACCGAGCAAGCTGAGTAAGAAGATTTAAACAGACGGCTGCCACTTGTGAGTAAGTACAGTATATTACCTTTCTCAGAGGGGAATTAGCTGCTTGAAGAGCTCTTAGAGCTTTAAAAAACGTTCGTTTTTTGGACTTGACGAGGCTGGAAGTGGTAGAGTAAGGAATGGGGTTAATACGCTGCGATTTCACAGTCGGTGCGAATGCAAAACAGCTCCTTGGACCGTCCCCACTGTCTGTGGCCTGTTTAAAGGCCAAACCTCAAGATATTTTCTTCTGCAAGTTTGAGAGCAGTACATCTGAAGTCTCTATCTCTGTCGACAGCAGTCTCTCTGTCATCTGCTCACACCTCAAAGCCACAGAAACATTAAAACATCTGCCGATCTTCTCGTGAAGCATGACGCCTAAGAAGCAAGCACGTCAATGAGGCCAAGTCTGAGGCTTCAGAGAAGTTCAGCGTGTACTGCCTGGCTCCATCTCTGTCACAAAAAAGACACCGAGGAGATTAAAGCTCGAGAGATTCAATGCTGCAAGGTTTAGGATTGCCACCTCAGCCCCAGATACAGCAAAGCTTGCCAATCTCCACTCGATTCAATACATCCGGCTCATTCAACCCTGTTCCAGACCACCGTTTTGTCCGCCTCTTAATGTCAATACTAATAGATGGTAATGCATTTAGATCTTTCCAGTAAAAGGAGAAATTCAGAACCTCAGCAATCCTATGATAATTATCAAACAGAGTTGACATCGCTAGAATACAGCACATAATCTGAAAAAAGCTTTTAAATATTGTGCAGATAATGAAACAAAGACCGCTTTCATTTTTTTCCACTGCTCCATCAGGGGCTTTATGGTTAATTTTTTTCTTTCTTCTGTTGTTGTTGTAATTTCCCCACAGCTGTGCAACAATGTAAACACAGAAAAATAGTAACACAGACGTGAAAAAAACAGGGTATAATTAATTAAAAATGCTTAACAGGGTTAAAAATGGTTACTTTTATAACAAGTTCCAAAAAAAGTTTGCTTTTCAAAAAAGATGCACCAAAACTAGGCATTATAAGTTATTTAGGAACTATTTTGTCCTCCACAGACTGTCTAACGTTGCATGGCAGAGATGATATTTATGGCAGGAGGGTGCTGGGGGAGAGAGAGAGATCGAAAAAAAGTCCCATTGTTGGTCTCAGGAGCTGCAGTATAATTACTAAAGCACATGCGAGGCCTCTATGAAGATGCCTGGCTGCAGGCCGGGGACCGGTTTTCTGTACTGATGTCTCCCCGCAGCCCCACTGCACTATGAATGAACTCTCCTTGCTTTTCCACATGGCTCTTTCTCCTGATTCCCTCCTCTCTTACTGGCTCTTCTGTCCTTTCTCCACATCTCATTCAGAGGGCTCAATAATAAGGAACATTTCTGCTGGCTTAAGCAGGCCTTTCACTTGCCCTGCCAACATTTTCATACATACTTTTATGCCAGTGTATTATCTAACAGTGTGTCTGTATTGATACTGTTATGTACTATTATTTTATATATACCGAAAGGTAATATACACCGCCGTTCAAAAGTTTGGGATCAGTGAGATTTTTAATGTTTTTTAAAGATGCTCATCAAGGCTGCATTTATTTGATCGAAAATATGGAAAAAAGCAGTAATATTAAGAAATTTTATAACAATTTAAAATAACAGTGTTCTATTTTAATATACTTCAAAATAGTATTTATTCATATGAAGCAAAGCTGAATTTTCAGCATCATTACTCCAGTCTTCAGTGTCACATGATCCTTCACAAATCATTCTAATATGCTGATTTACTATCAATGTTAGGGCTGCACAATTAATAGAATTTCTAATCATGATTACAATTACAGATGCCACAATTATGTAATGTTCAAAGGCATGTGTGGGTGTGTTTGTGAGAGAGAGAGAGTGTGTGTATTTTCCCTACAGGTTAACGTAAGTTTTTTTTTCCCCTCATTTTTTTAATTTTTAATTTTTTACTTTTTTTATATTTAAAGATGAAACTGCAGCTCTTTCAAACAATGATATAAAGCAATTCAAAACATCATTCAATGTAAACTGTGATCACTGTAATTAATAAATCGCAATTACAATTTCAAAGGAATAATCGACAATTATGATTTTTGTCATAATCATGCAGCTCTAATCAATTTTGAAAACAAATTTTTGGAACCTGTGATACTTTTTTCAGGATACTTTGATAAATAAAAAGTAAAAAAGAATAGCTTTTAATTAAAACAGAAATCCTTCAAAACAACATACTCAACCATTCAAAAGTTTGAGATCAGTATATTACATCAAGGATGTGTTAAATTGATAAAACACAATAAGATGTTAGAAAAGATTGCAATTTTGAATAAATGCTGTTCTTTTTAACTTTCTATTCATCAAAGAAACTTCAAAAAAGTATCAAGTTCCAAAAAATATTAATCAGCACAACTGTTTTCAACATTGATAATAAATTAGCTTATTAGAATGATTTTTGAAGGATCATGTGACACTGAAGAATGAAGTAATGATTGATGAAAACGCAGCTTTGCATAAAGGAAACAAATTATACTTTACTGAGAATTAAAATTAGATTTTAAATTGTAATAATATTTCACAATATTACATTTCTGTATTTTGATCAAATAAATGCAGCCCTGATATATACGGGAGTTCTTTAAAAACATAAAAAAATCTTACTGATCCCAAACTTTTGAACAGAACTGTATTTGTTTTGTCAAATTAATATTTATTGCCAAACAGTATTATTTTTGTCATTTTGAAGTTTTCCGTTATAACTAATGCATTCAATATCGAAAACCTCGGAAACCTCATGTTGTTACCGTGGCAACATATTTAAATTAGCAGAATGTTCAACGTTCAAAGAAAACCAAAAAGTTTCCATTCGCAAGCCACACAAAACGTATACATGATCATCAATTAGAAACCGTGACAGCACAGCACTAACCTGACAGTTCCATCAACTAGCATTGGGCTGTCAGAGAATCCTTATTGTTAAACCCTGCACTCATCTCGATTTCTTGACCTTTTGTCTTCCCACCCTTCCTGTCTATAATCTGCAAAAGGACACATTTCTATCCCCCCTCTTTGTGTGGGACAGGGAGCCAAAGGCTGGAAGGCAAAGTAGAGGATCTCTCCCCAGAGATTTAAGACAGAGTGACACAGCAGACGTGGAGGAGCTGTCAGCCGATATCCCTGCTCCTGTCCGGAGCGAGTGTCACAGCTTCTGGATACAACAATGTGCCAGGACGGCTTGTCAGTTGGTATCCGCAGGCTAACAAATGCTGCTTTACCTCTCCATCACCCCCTAAAAATTTCATTTCAATCATCTTCTCACCCCTGCAGAATCTGGTGAGACTGGGATCGAAAGCATTACTAAAATTAAACTCTTCTGCCAAAACCTGAGCCACAGTTGCCAATCAAAAGCGCTGGGATATAAACCAACAGCTGAAACACTATTATTTGCTGGCAGTATCAAACGCCCTTATGATACGTTTTCAAACTGTGCAGTATTTTCCCAAATAGTCAGTGGCCTAAATGCAGTTTAATTGATGTGAGGCTACGCTCTAAACCAGATGCTGGGAATGTTACGCTTGGCTGTCAGTAAAACAGAATGCTAAGATTTTCCTCTTTAGTCAAGGGCCGTGTTTCATGTCTGAAAAGCACAGGCTGACCGAGAACTCTAATGGCCCTCGGGGAGAGTATTCTGCATGTGTCAGCTTATGCCCAAGACACACTTGCTCTGTTAATAATCTCTCTCACTTTGTTCTCGCCCTGCGCAGAGTCTGCCTGGCCCACCAAGGGTTTGGATCCAGAGGGGGGTCGGTCTCTTTCATTAGGGCTGCTGTTCTTGATCAGAGTCGAATTTCCATGATAATTAGCCATGACACAGACCAGTCATGTGACCTGACCTCTCCTATGTCTATGTCCATCCGACATAGACGTTCAAAGGCCAACAGATCAGCGTCGAAAAGAAAGGCTGACAACCGTGATAACGCTCGAAGACAATCTTAAAAACCATCTGCTGGTGTTAAAACGGACATCTCAACCACAAAAGTGAAAATGCATTTGTTTCACTTTGCAATGCACAAAACCAGTCCTTATATACAAAACACTGAGATACAAAACACAGTTCATGTGTGAAAGCAAAATAAAAAGCATCCTACCTGTCTTGTGACTGTTCTTCATACATTCTCTCCTTGGCTTCCTTAAAGAGACGGATGGCTCTTTTGGATTTCTTCATCAGGCTGTCGATGTACACTTTGAAATAGTCATTCTCGCTTAGCTGAGTAAGTCTCTGGTTCTCTTCGTATTTGCACAGAATCAGCCTTAGGTGCTGGTAAGTGTCAGGTAAAATATCCAGGATGTACGGAGGACTGTTCTTCAGCTGAAGTCTGGGGTTCTGACATAACCTCACCTAAAAAAAAAAAAAAAAAACACACACATCGTCAGGTTAAAAAAAAAACACTCTTATTTACTCAGAACAAAGTAAACAGCAATTTTACTAAATTAATTTAGAATTTTAAAAACAAATAAAAAAAAATCAAAAGTAGATGGCATTTCTGACAAATTGTATATACTATTTGTGTAGTAGGTATATGTAGATAATAAATGTATAAAAGATATTTTTATATATGTGACCCTGGACCACAAAACCAGTCTTAAGTAGCACGGATATATTTGTAGCAATAGCCAAAAATACACTGTATGGGTCAAAATTATCGATTTTTCTTCCATGCCAAAAATCATTAGGATATTAAGTAAAGAACATGTTCCATGAAGATATTTTGTAAATTTCCTACCGTAAATATATCAAAACTTAATTTTTGATTAGTAATATGCATTGCTAAGAACTTCATTTGAACAACTTTAAAGGTGATTTTCTCAATATTTGGATTTTTTTTGCACCCTCAAATTCCAGATTTTCAAACGTTGCATATAGATATATACTCATTGCAATAAATGAACAAATAAATGAATTTTTTTTAATTTCATATATAAAATGGTTAATTATTTTGTATGTTATATATATATATATATATATATATATATATATATATATATATATATAACAAAATTCCACA
>JAHKKF010514596.1:0-13263 GCA_019740295.1 Labeo calbasu | reverse complement strand
GTAGGAAATTTATAAAATATCTTCATGGAACATGATCTTTATTTAATATCCTAATGATTTTTGGCATAAAAGGAAAAAATTATCATTTTGACCCATACAATGTATTGTTGGCTATTCCTACAAAAATACCCGTGCTGCTTACGACTGGTTTTGTGGTCCAGGGTCAAGTATATCTTTAATCATACCAGCTGAAAATCTACTTCCTTGATCCACATTCAAGTGTAACTCAGCTGTAGTATGTTCTGCTCCTTTCGTTTAGCAGAAAAGTACATTAATACACTGAAGAACTCATAACTTCTAAGAAGATCTTTAAGAATGTTTGTGCTCTGATTTCTCCCCAGCACCTCTGTGCAGTGAGATAAATATGTCACATTCACACGCTCACCATGTGCACGCAACAATGCCGTCCGCTGTCGCAGACCACCATATGACCAATACGACGCCCCCTGAAGAAGGCCATGGGGATCACATGATGATGATGGTGAGACAACCTGCAGTTCATTATGCCTGTGTGTTGGCGTTTAGACAAGTACTCCAAGACATGATCATTTATTTATTTGCTTGTTTAAAGTTGTTCAGTGAAAGCCAGACTGTTGCTTCTTAGAATTTTTGATGGGAAAACAGAGTGAAATCATTGCTTCATTTATTCTTTCAGAAAATGACCTTCTACTTTGGCTGCAAAAATGTGGAGCTGCTATTCGCTGGGCTGGTCATCAACACACCAGGAGGTAAGATGCTTTTTTATAAATTTCTTGTTTACATTTTTGGATTCTGTTTTATGATTTACTACAAATTTATTATCAACAGACAGTGGGAATTAAATTGACGCGTAATACTTTAACAATTTAGGTAATCTTTTCAAATGTGCTGCACGAGAGGTTTACCATTTAAAGTTTAAATTAAAACTGGGATGAAAAATTCTTATTTAATAAAAAGTACTATTATTATTGTTATTGAAGCACATTGTGTTGTACAAAAGTAATATATTTGTATCATATATAAGTATAATAATAAATGTGACCTTCCTTGGACCACAAAAAAAAAAAAAAGTAGCACGGGTATATTTGGAGCGATAGCCAACAATACACTGTATGGGTCAAAATTATCGATTTTTCTTTCATGCCAAAAATCATTAGGATATTAAGTAAAGATCATGTTCCATGAAGAAGTTTTGTAAATTTCCTACCGTAAGTATATCAAAACTTAATTTTTGATTAGCAATATGCATTGCTTAGACCTTCATTTGGACAACTTTAAGGCAATTTTCTTGCACCCTCAGATTCCAGATTTTCAAATACTTATCCTAACGAACCAAGATGATGTATAAATCTCAATTTAAAAAAATTGACCCTTATGACTGGTTTTGTGGTCCAGGTTCACAAATGTCTTTTTTGGTTTAATATTCACAGACATTAGTCTATATCGTGATTTGATTAAGTGTACGGCTGTTTTTTTGTATGTATTGATCCAAATTTTGTCGAATTCAGTGACGTTGTATCTTATACTGTAAATTTCTGCAATTCTGTCCTCATTTTCTACATTACAGAAATCAGATTTTAAAGGAATATTTAACCAAAAAATAAATTACTCACGCACGTCCTTCCAAACCTGTATGACTTTGTTTCTTCTGTGGAACATAGATATTCTGAGTAGTTTTTTTTTATTATTATTTAATATATCAAAAAGATGTTTTTTGTCCATACATTGAAAATCAATGGCCTCCAGTGTTCGGTTTCCCACATTCTTCCAAATAATTTTTGTGTGTGTGTGTTTTGCAAATTTTGTACAAGTTTAGAACGACATGAAATGATGGCATTATTTTATTTTTGGGTGAACTGTCCATTTCAAAGGCCTTCACGCTGGCAGTAATTTGCAGTGACAAAACAGTAACATTATCCAGTCATGTTAAATTAATTTCAAGGTAACATTTCATGCAAATGAGCATTGACTTAATGCAGTGACTTGCCAAACTCCACTGAATTGGTTGTTCAATGTTTATTAAACGTAAAACAGTAGTGTTCTTTGTGATAAGATCCCCTAAAAAGCAAGCGTACTGGTTGCACAGGTTTTACTAGATTGTACTTGTTAATGCATCTGAATTATGAAAACAAAGCAGAATATTTTTATATTTATATTCCCAATTGCACTGTGATATTAAGATAAAGTAGGTAACAATGTAATGTTTCTTTGGTTTCAACCCAATTTCATCCTCGTCTCTAGAAATGGTTGGTGCGTGCATTGGTGTGTTCTTGCTGGCTGTGTTCTACGAGGGTCTGAAGATCGGCCGGGAGGTCCTGTTGAGAAGGAATCAAGTGAACGTGCGTTACAACTCCATGCCTGTTCCAGGAGCTGACGGCACCGTGCTCATGGAGACACACAAAACAGTCGGGTCAGTGAATGGAGTACTCACGTTTTCAGGAGTGTTAAAGTCTTGGTGATCCGTCCTGGTTTTTGTGAATGATTTATCAGTACACAATAATGTCTTTGTAATCTTTCTTGACCTTTAAGGAACTTTTACTTTCAGCAGTTATCAGGCCATGTGCGCTCTGTTGCGATATGGTTTGATCACTTTGCATCCCAAGTTTCACGTGAACTACGTGACATCATAAAAGTCAAATGGGTTGTGAAAGCAATTGCAGGTTGACCTTTATGTTTTAAAGCTTGAAATTGGTCCATAAATGTGATTATTAGCCTCACCCAACTGGTACTGTCCAATTTTAAAATAAGAACTGAAACGTGTGTGCCCAATATATTAATTCATGGGAAGACTAACCCAAAGTGAAACAGATTTGTTTGATCTGTTGGGTTGGGGTGTTTGGAAGCCCATTTCTGCCGCAAAAGAAAAAAATCATAATTATGACATAATAAGTTATGATAAAAGAAACCAAAATTATGCGATTAAAAAAAACATACTTATGACATTCTGAGTCATAATTATAAAATAAGAAAATCTTACTGAGTCATAATAATGAGATAAAGTCTTAATAAATTAAAGGCAGATTTGACATACTAAGTCAAAATGGGATAATAAAATCAAAAGTCAAAAGTAACCTATTAATTATGAAATGAGTCATAATGGGATAAAAAAGTCCACATTACAGAAAGCTGAAATTATGGGAAAAGCCATAGTTTTGACAGTCAAAGTTCAGATTTATGACATGACTTTTTATCTCACATTATGGACGTTTATTTGGAAAAATAGTACATAAATAAGCATGACATAAAGACATGTTGTTTGCATAATTCAAATAATTTACCTTTATATTGTTTATATAGATTAATAAATATTAGATGTACGAATTTCCTAGTAGATTAGTTTACTTCTAGAATAAAAATTTCTTAAAGGAGAAGTCCACTTCCAGAACAACAATTTACAAATAATGTACTCACCTCCTTGTCATCCACAATGTTCATGTCTTTCTTTCTTCAGTCATAAAGAAATTATGTTTTTTGAGGAAAACATTTCAGCATTTTTCTCCATATAATGGACTGATATGGTGCCCCGATTTTGAACTTCCAAAATGTAGTTTAAATGCGGCTTCAAACGATCCCAAATGCGGTTGTAGATGATCCCAGCCAAGGAAGCAGGGTCTTATCTAGCATAACAATAGGTTATACAATTATAATACAATTTATGTACTTTTTAATGCCAAACGCTCGTCTTGTCTTACTCTGCCTGGACTGTTTTTGTTCCTGTTCATGACAGTTGGTGTATGTCGAAAAACTCCCATCTCATGTTCTCCCTCAACTTCAAAATCGTCCTATATTGCTGTTTTAGTTTTTTGTTAAGGGTGTTTGATCATCTTTGCATGTTCACTTTGCAAAGACTGGGTCGGTAGCGATGTAGGATGATTTTGAAATGATTTTTGAAGTTGAGGGAGAAAATACGGTCAGAGTTTTACGACTTACCCTAACTGTCTTGAGTACACAGAGTTCAAGGACTGCAAGGCAAGATGAGCGTTTGAGAATTAAAAGTATTTAAATTGTATTTTTTAATGTAAATAACCAATCGTTTTGCTAGATAAGACCCTTCTTCCTCGGCTGGGATCGTTTACAGACGCATTTAAACTGCGTTTTGGAAGTTCAAAATCGGGGCACCATAGCAGTCCATTATATGAAAAAAAAAATGCTGAAATGTTTTCCTCAAAAAACATATTTTCTTTGGGACTGAAGAAAGAAAGACATGAACGACATGGATGACAAGGGGGTGAGTAAATTATTTGTAAATTATTGTTCTGGAAGTGGAGTTCTACTTTAATAATTTACCCACCCCTGTGTCATCCAAGATGTTCATGTCTTTCTTTCTTCAGGTTTATAAATTAAGTTTTTTGAGGAAAACATTCTAGGATTTTCATCACATAGTGGACTTCAGTGGTGGCCAACAGGTTGAAGGTCCAAACTGCCATTTCAGTGCAGCTTCAAAGGACTCTAGATGATCCCAGCCTTAGATGAGGGTCTTATCTAGCGAAATTATTGGTAATTTTCTAAAAAAATTAAATGTATATACTTTTTTTGAAAGCTCGCCGGCGCCACATCTGCACACACAATTCAGCATTGCTAACTTGACAATGCAGCCTTTACATCATCATGATAATATACTGTCAGCCAAATATGGAAAAAACCACACTGCTTAATCGTTATCAACTTACTGCCGTGATATAATGCCAAACAATTTGTTTTATGTGAATATTGGAGTGCAAGTGAAGCTACAAAACTAGGTTTACATAATAAGTAATATTTTGGCATTCAAAAACTTTGAGAGACGCAAAGCCTAAATAAATTTGTTTTGGCTTGTTGTTCTTACATTTTTTTTCATTCTTGTTCTTTTCTGAGTACTGTTAAATTGAAAGGATTTTTTGTGGAGTAAGTCAAACTAAAATAGGCTAGCCTGTTTATAGTGTTTGTAAACATTTGACGTCAGCATCAGGTCTATTTCTAAATGTAATAATAAAATGCAACAACCTCTTAAGCCTATGCGATTTATCTTTTTTCTCCCAAAAATGCAATTTTTTTTTTTTTAAGCATCCGGCAAACGTTTTAAAATATTACTACAAAACATTAAATAATCTTTTAAACGGTTGCTCAACCCTGTTCCTGAAGATTGACCTTCCTGCAGAGTTCAGCTCCAACCCTGATCAAACACACCTGAACCAGCTAATTAGGATCTGAAGGAGCGCTTGATAATTACAGACGGGTGTGTTTGATCAGGGTTGGAACTAAACTCTGCTGGAAGGTTAGTCTCCAGGAACAGGGTTGGGCACCCCTGGTTTAAACTGATTGTATTAATCAGTCAAAATCTTTGTGATGGTTAACCGCTTAAAATGAGCATCCCTATTGCCTACTGTTTTGCTACATAATTAAAAGTATGTACTTTTTCTTCACAAAAATATACTTTTAGGACAGGGGTGTCAAACTCCGGTCTTGGAGGGCCGCAGCTCTGCAGAGTTTAGATGCAACCCTAATTAAACACACCTGATCCAACTAATCAAGTCCTTCAGGCTTAATTGAACACTGTATAGTATGTGTGTTGGAGCAAGGTTGGAACAAAACTCTGCAGGGCTGCGGCCCTACAGGAACTGAGTTTGACACCCCTGTTTTAGGGCATAGTATAAGTGGGCAAGATGCAGCCTATGTTTGTAGAGTAATTTACAGCAGCTTTGAATGTGGCTCAACCAATCAGAATCAAGGACCGGAACTATTTGTTTTATAAAAGTATATAATTTTTTTGACCAATCATAAGACCCGTATTCCTCGGCTGAGATTGTGTAGAGCCGTTTGAAGCTCCACTGAAACTGCAATTTGGACCTTCAACCCGTTGGCCCCCATTGAAGTCCACTATATGGAGAAAATCCTGGAATGTTTTTCTGAAAAACTCCCGGATTTGCACACCTCTAGCTCTGACTAAAAACATTTTTCTTTCATCACCGCTTTTTGAATGAGGTCAGTGAAAAACAAGCAAACATAAATCAACCTTAAGCTTGTTTACACTGATTTAATCATCCCGTGCATGTAATCATTGCCACACTAGTGACCTCTAAGAGGCAAACATGCTTTTCCCAGGTGTTCTTCACAAAGCTGACGTGACATTTGTAATCCTGTAATAAGCTAAACACCTGGTTCTGTTCTCTCCTCCAGACAACGAATGCTGAGTCTCGCCCACTTTTTGCAGACGTTTCTTCACATCATTCAAGTGGTGGTCAGTTACTTTCTCATGCTGGTGTTCATGACGTACAACGGTTACCTGTGCATCGCAGTGGCGGCGGGCGCCGGCTTCGGCTACTTCCTTTTCAGCTGGAAGAAGGCGGTAGTGGTGGATATCACAGAACACTGTCATTAATCTCTCTTGTGTATGACCTCAAAAAAACACCCACTTCACAATCCCAACATGCAAATATCAGATATATAAGAGGCTCTATTCATTTTAAAGCTCTGTTTTGATTCGTTTTATACAAATTCGCCGCATATTTCATATCCCAACCCCTCATCCTGGTAACAGCATATGTGTCCACAGCCTAACAGTCTACCTCCATAGTACCGAGAGTCAAGATTGAGATTATTTGTAATAATCAAGTCTGTTATTCACATCTCACAGAATATAATCTTACAGATTATTTCATGACGGTGCTTCAACCCTTTGCCTTAAATGAGGGAACACATACACCCAAAGGGGCGAGCGTAGACTCTAAAAATCAAACTGGTGATCTGGTGGACCCAATATAAAAGCACGAATGGAGGGAGGGTGGTTTTTTTTTCTTCTGAAGTTATGGCCAAGTGTATCAAATCGCTGAAACGATTTCGCTGAAACGACTGAATGATGATTGCACAAGAAAGAGGGGTTTTGGGACACTTGAGTTTGCAGAGTTTGAAGTCGAACTTTGCTCCCTTTGGAGTGCTTTTAAGTAAATATGGGGAGATTGGTGGAAAATAAATTATATCTGATGACAGTGGCACCGATTTCTTTTTAGAATTTATATTTGTAACACTCAACTATGATTGCACTTGTTGGCAGTGTTTTCTGGCAATCTTTATGTAGATCCTTTTACGTTATCATAATTTTTAAATTAAAAATTATGGCGAATTTGTGACGTTGAGCAAATCATGAGCTGATAATATAATATGATAAAATATTACAGTCATCGCCCTGATAATTACTGGGTCCTGGAATGTGAATTTTATGGTGAAATTGACCATAGTTATACTCGTTCATTGAAAGGAGTGTGCCTTTTACATACGGGACCCAATAAAAGTGCCCAAAGTGTGTCTCAACTGCTTGTAAACACACGTTTTCTTACTGAGAAAATTGCAAAACCTCATATATTTTAAAGCAGTAACCATGTGGGTTTTAGAAAAAATCCTGTTTAATGTTTTCTTGTTTCTTTATTGTTTTCTTTATCGTTTCTTTTCTTTCTGTAATTTTCTGATCTTTTTTTTTTTTTTAGTTAAAAGCAGAAAAACTGTTCTGAAAGATAAATATATTCACATCATGTTTTTGTAGCAGTTGTCACTTTGTAAAGTTGGACTTGAGGTTCAATTCTTCATTACAGATGTTGTTCATGCAGATTTATTTATTTAAGTTTGCATTGTCTTAAGTGAGAGAAACTACAAGGCCTTGTACAGAAGCACTGAACCTCATTTCCAATGTTGTGGCAGTGTTAGTCTGTTTACAGTTGAGTCACATCTGTAGAGTTTGAAGTATAAACCGTACTGTAATTATAAGGAAGATTGTGAATAAATGTTGTATTTCAACTGTCGTGGCCATCTCCTTTATAAACCTATGAAATGTTTTTCTTGTGTTCTTTTTGTATTTACGGTAAGGCAAAAAAAGATACAGTTTTCTACATCCAACTAACAAGATTTTATTAACTCAAGTAGAAAAATAGTCCTTTGCAATCCGATATCACAAACACAGACCTAACCAAACCCAGAGTGCATGTGCTTTCAGTCTATTTCAGGTCAGGCAATATCATAATATGTGTATGTGTGTGATGCAGATTCTCAAGACCTTATAGTCCATTTTTCATGTTTGCAAATTGTCAAAACTGAAGGTTCCCAAAAAGCGATGGTAGTGTGTTAGGCTTTGGGTGAGGTTTGTAACCAATACGCTCGTGGATCATCTGCTCCCTGGTCTTCCCGTCCGTGCCGCCACCTGACGCTCCGCTCATTTCGCTGGATGTGGCGACACCAACTACATCCACCTCGTCCCTCTGTTTCTTTCGACTCTGGACAAACATGGGAAAGAAATGTAGCCATTGTTAAAACAAGGTTAATCTACTTACACAAAACTCTCTTTGACGAAACACGCGTTGTTGATCTTGGCACACATATTTGCTGAAATATGATAGAGACCATTTGTAATGCTATAATCTTGTCATCAAATCCTTACTATATGTCTTTGTCCCTTGTCATTTCCTGCTCAAACCAGATGGTACTGCACTGTTTTTTCACATTGTTTTCACAGTGTCTGTAGTTGATTCATTATTGTTAGCTGGTTCAAACTAGTTTAGGTGGTTGGCCTGCTTGACCATGCTGACATAACCTTTTTATTCCGATAGGGATACAACGAAGGAGCAATGAGTTAAATGTCTTAAGTATTTTTAGTTTCCCTTTGTATTCTGCTGTAACAATGTGAAAAAGACAACAAATACTGTACATTTGTGCTCTTCTGATTTCATATATGATATAAACTGGCATCAAAAATACAGAAAAAAAAATTAAATAATATTGCGATTTAAAATAACAGGTTTCTATTTTAATATACTTTAAAATGTCATTTGTTTATGTGATGCAAAGCTACATTTTAATCAGCCATTACTCCAGTCGTCAGAAAAGAACACTGATGATATATCAGCATATTAGAATGATTTCTGAAGGATCATGTGACACTGAAGACTGTAGTAATGAAGCTGAAAATTAAGCTTTGCATCACAGGAATCAGAATCAGAAATCAATTCTATTTTGATGTATATTAAAATAGAAAACCACTATTTTACACTGCAATAATATTTCACAATATTACTGTTTCTTCTGTATTTTTAATCAAATAAATGCAGCCTTGATGAGCAGAAAAGACTTCTTTAAAAACCTTTAAAAATCTTACAGATCCCAAACGTTTGAACAGCAGTGTATATCCCATGAATAATTCACTGGAATGCACCATGATCGCCTGTTCTCCCCAAATCAACACGTCTCCTTCCAGGTTGTTTTCACATGGATGCTTTTAAATGTAATTGTCTTCCCTTTTTACTTGCAATCCCTATTAGCAGTGTTTAAGGTAATGTTTGTAAGGCAGGTAAATATAATAAATGTTATCTGTCAAAATGACCCACTTCACCTGAAATATTGTCACCGAATGTGTTATGTGTACTGTTAATGAACATTTTTGATTAAGGTAACATATGTTACATAATATAGACATACAGTATATTGCTAGTGATATTTAGCACGTCTGTAATATTGCTGTGGAAATACTCAAGCTTTTAGGGGTTTTCATATATATACTGAAAGTAATTTGTTAATGTTTTTAACATTTAAATTTCCCTTTTCATTTTTGAAGGGTAGGCAGAATAATGCCACCTCATTGTACACTGTTTTTTTTAAATGCTTATAGAGTGAACGTTTCACTGATTGTTTACAGTTTAACAGAAGCTAGTCTCATGATTTACACAAAGCCTCATGGAGCGTAGGAAAAATGTGCATACCCCAGCTTTTTCTAGGACTTTAAACATTGTTTAGGTTACAGTAAACAATTTTATATAAAGAGCATGTCCTAAACATTTTGTTCTAACTGAAGTTACTGGAAGATCGTCTGGATTTTACCTCCAGCTCTTTCTTGACACTTTCAAACTCCTCCGTGTCATCAAGCTTGAGCTCCAGGCGTGTGGGTTTCCTGCGCAGCATCTTCACATCACCGGCCTTTCGTTGCCTGGAAACCCGTTAAAACATACGCAGTTATTGTGGCTAAACCACTTAGCTATATATATATATATATATATATATATATATATATATTATTATATATCAGTGGGATAAACCTGTTTTAATTATGCTGTGAACTCTTGTTCACATTTGTTGTGAGGAAATTAATGTTGACATAGTTTTGACGAAATTACTATCACTAATGCCTGCAATATCGACATCTGTATACATAACACATATATCAATATTTAACGTTAGCATCGCTAAGTAATACATATATAATCAATTTAATGAATCGACTCCTGTTGCTGCAATAAAACGTTATTGTTTAGCAGCTACATGCTAATTAGCTCACTAGCTTTGAACTCTCGAGTCTTAAATGTTCACAAACAGCAGGATAATGAAGTATGACGACTGTCGTTTAGTTTATTCAACATGACAGATTAATGGCAAACGATTCAAAATTAAATATGTGACTGTTTCACATCACACCACTTACCACAATCACACGCTTTATCTCCATAGGAAGTTCAAAAGGGAATCATGGGAAATGTAGTTGAAGCGCTCAGAAAAGAAAAGATAGGACAGAAATCGGTGGAATAAGTGTTTTGTGTTTCAGAATAATTTTGCTGTTTATAATTAGTTAAAAAGGCACACAATAGGAATCGGTATTTAATCATTAAGCGTTTTGATCGCCAAAACTTTATTTAAAAAAATAAAAATAAATAATGAATGTAATAAATAAACCCAAACAGAGAAATAAATAATAAAAGGTGTTTAAGAATAAATAAATAAATAAATACCCTGCTGAAAAAAAACAGCTGGTTTTAGCTGGTTCCAACCTTGGCTAGGCTCGTTTTAGCTGGTCGTTCCAGCTGGTCTCCCAGCCTAACCAGCTAAGACCAGCCTGGAAGTGGCCAAAACCCCTCTAAAATCAGCCTGCTGACCAACCTGGATGACCAGCTAAAACCAGCCAACCAGCCTAGGCTGGTTTTAGCTGTTTTTTTCAGCAGGGTAAATAAATAAATAGTGCATAAGTACGGAATTTGAGACGCACAGTATATGCTCAGTATAGTTCACAATAAGCCAAAACATAGAAATCAAAACGTCTTATTTTAATTCACCTTGAACCTGGATGTATGCTGTATCCTAATCTTTTATTTCTAGACCTGGAAAGTCATTTGAGTTATTAAAATTGTAAGACTCAATCTTTAATAAATTATGAAAAACTGGAGGGAAAACATGGTGCCTAAATTTAACTATTGACAGTGGGATACCCAATAAGGTTTAACCACTGCTCTACAGAACACACATCAGCGTAATGTGAAATAAATAAGTAAATCATATTAAAGTTCGTATTCCACTGCGGTTTGACATAATTTTAACCGCTAGATGTCAGTAATTCTTGGTAGAGAGTTAAAACAGACGGATATGACGACATATTGTGCGCCGAGCAGCCCGCGTCGTGTGGTCGTGTTTGTAGACAGTACACATTAGATTTCATATAAACAACCAGTTTTTAAAGGAAGCTATTTTTGCGTTTAAGAAAGGATAAAGGGTGAGTGAAGAGTTGGTTGAGCTGGTTGTGTTTTTCTTTCATTAACGTCTCTTGGTTTCGGTAAAATTAGTTTTTGAACACCCTGCAGTAAGTACTGTGGCACAGATATATCATATGGAGGATCCGTAGTACTGAATGATTGCCGTATTCATATACAATGTTATTTACACAGTGTTTCAGTGTAATTAAAAGAAAATCACGGTACTACCACATTACTTCATTGTTAGTTTAAAAGTTTTTTGGCCATCTGACTTTGAATGGTGCGCAGTATGTCATGTCGTTTGTTGAGTTTGTGTCTTTCAGCAATCACGTTTTCAATAGATTTATTTGATAATGTTGAATATATTACCAACCCAATTAAAAGTTAGGTTTGGTTAATATTGTATGATGTAGAACTGTCCATAAATTATTTGTAAGTAAGATATTGGGACTCAAAATTATGCCTCTCTTTTCATATCCGGTACTCTGTGATTGTTAGTCAAACAGCTGAAAAGATGTCGGACGAAGACGAAGCTCCAGTTGTGAAAAAGGCAAGGATCTTCTATGGAAGCCTTGAAGAAAAGGAGAAGGAGCGTCTCAGCCGTGAAGGAATATCTACCGGTGCCAAAGATGCCGTTAAAGCTGGCATTGAGGCTGGAAATATTAATATCTCCAGTGGTAAGTTTGATGTTTCAAAAGATGGCAAATGTTATTATCAGAACCCAACCCAAACCAAAAATATGATTTTGTCAAAGTCTTTTAACTCTCATGTCATTCTAAGGTGTCTAAATTAGTGACATGATGATAACTGTGCTGAAAATACTGTAACACAGAAACTACTACATGCCTTTTGTCAACTGGTTAATAGTTTTTAGGACTTAATGTTAGTAATATTTCAGTATGAACACTTGCTGGACTGAAAAAAAAAAAGTAAATAAAATAAATAAATGTAAAAAAAAATATAGTGCCGGGCAACGATTAATCGCAGCCAAAATAAAAGTTTTTATGTATAAATACATGCATGTATATATTTAAGAAAAATGTTATGTTTATATATATAATATAAATTATATAATATATAAATATATATACATGTAAATGTTTTCAAAAATATATACTGTATGTGTGTCTCTTTATATATACGTAATAAATATAAACAATACACACACATGTTATGTACACTCAAACTTTTATTTTGGATCCGACCAGCACTAAAAAATTATTTTAAAATGTAAGTATGTAATGTAATGTATTTGAACAATATCTCAACTCAAAAATAATACATCAAGCTTTTGAGGAACGTTTATTTCTTCTGTATCTCAAAATTATTGCATTTTATTGAATTATATGTTTTGTCCCCCACAATAAAAACTAAATGGCTTTGATTTACTTTTTTATTTAGCTTTAAAACTAAGCATTTTTAAAAATCGTCTTAATAAGAAAGAATGTGGAGATATAGAGTGACAGCTGATAGTTATATGCTTATTTTTGTAAATATCTAATGTCATAATTTCATTGATTTACATAAAATGACACCATTCGTACAAAAATGCACATTATTGTTCAGTTTAGGCCTACAAATGAAACATTTATAAATATATGTTTTTTTATTTCCCTTTTTGAGTATGGGCTCCATATTTCTCATATCTTATTATTTGGGCCATTAAATCCTGATATATCAAACAAAAAAACAAAACAAAGCACATAAGCAATTTTTATTTATTTGTTTGCTTTTTTAAAGATTTTTTTTTTTTAAGATTTATCTAAAGTTTCAGCAAACTGTTCAATTTAAGAAAAAAAAAAAAAAAATA
>JAHKKF010514595.1:0-10175 GCA_019740295.1 Labeo calbasu | reverse complement strand
TTTTGAAAATAACCGATCGTCCCGCTAGATAAGACCTTTATTCCTCGCTTAAAAGCTGGATTGAAACTGTATTTTGGAAGTTCAAACTCAGGGGCACCATAGAAGTCCACTATATGGAGAAAAATTCTGTAATGTTTTCCTCAGAAAACAAATCATTCACAACGTGAATAACATGAACATAATGGATGACAAGGGGGTGAGTAAATTATCTGGAAATGAACTTATCCTTTAACTCAATTCAGATCAGGTTTTGTTAAGTATCAGTGCAGTCAGATTGATAATATTACTAAATAGTTCTCATAATATTCTTCCTCTGTATTTCCAGGGCGGCTATTAGTAGAGATCCTTTCTACGAGATGCTGGCAGCGAGGAAGAAGAAGGTCTCCTCTATGAAGAGACACTAGAGCTGCTCAGGACACTGGTGTTACAGATTCAGGGCTACTGGAACTGCTCCCCCTCGTGGAGACAACTGAGCTGTGCAGAGAGGAAAAACAACCCCAACTTCAGACTGGATCAGCGAGGACAAACCTTGCTAAACTCTGCACCTCTTTTTAAACATCTTCTTGCTCAGCTGAAGCGCATGTGTATATATGTGTGTGTGTGTGTGTGTGTGTGTTGGAAGGACAGTGGGCTTTTTACTTGCTGCTGCTTCCTTGAAACCCCCAAAGAGAACATTTTTCCTCATGCTTTACCAAAATACGCTCTTTCTATTTCTCTCTCACTCTGTCCTCTTTCTATACCTCTCGTCTCTTGCACACGCGCGCACACTCGCATTATCTGAAATCAGCAGGTCTGACAGAATGTGGAAAACCAAACGAAAGTTCCTACGCGCATCAGAAAGGGAAGATTTTCCTTTGTGCTGATGATATGTACAGGCAATAAGTGTATTTTTACATTTTTTAAATCGTGCACAAGCGGCTTAGTCCTCAGAGGTTTATTTGTGTATTTAATTGTAAAAACATTTTCCAAGAGACTTCTATAATTTGCAAAGGAAATACAACTTTGTAGGAAGGGTGGGAAATCACCCTGTTGATATGTTGGTAAACGGCTGCATGGGCATTTGTTTATTTTATCGCCAGACGCCAAGGCGTCTCGAGATGCGACATGCATATTTAGCGTGTCGTGAGAAGCTGCTGCAGTGCTTTGAATATTGGCAGCTGGGTTTGCAGCGTGTCGTTCTGCGCACGTAAGCAGAAAGCCCGAATGGTGGCCAGCTGAGGATTTTGGGGATATCATGCATTGGTACTACCTCTCAGACAGGCAGGACGGTAATTAAGCATATGGTAATGTTTTGTTTTTTATTTTACGTGAGGTCGTTTAACCCAGACCTCTGAATAAAATGCTTTTAATAATGAATAAATGTGCCTAATAACAATTCAAGTTTAATGTCAGTTTGATCAGAAGTCCTCCAGATGCTCCAGTGCCTGCTTGTGTTTCTCCAGTCACCCTTTCGATACCTTCCTTTCTTGGGTTTCCGTCGGTCTAGCAGTTATTCTTCAAGCGAAATATTAAATCTAAGCAGTATTGGTTTAATTTATCAAAGATGTACATACTTTAGTGTATAGAGAATATTGGTTTCCATTTTATAAATGTGTGTACTGTATGTAGCAGTATTGTACTAGTTGAGTGCCATTTTTCTTTCTTTCTTTTTTATTTTTATGTTCTGGAGGTCGATACCATTGTAGTGGTAGCCAGATCATGCTGAAATAAAGATATTATAGCAAGTGGGGTTGTGTTTTGCTTTTCGACTTGTAAAAGTTAATCCGAATCAGTTACACAAAACAGAGAACTACCAGTAGGTGGCAGCGTAACGACATTTTTGATACTTTTCCTGGTAATAATTCAAAGGTAAAGATATAAGGTTTTCAATGAGGATCTGTGTATTTAACAGATAACACTTACACTGTAATAGATAACACTACAATGTGCCATTTGTTTACAATAGTTAATAGTTAATAATAACTTATCAACTAACAAGAACAGAGCAATACATTTATTACACTATTTATTAGTCTTTGTTAACGATAGTTAATAAAAATCATTCATTGTTCTTGTTCACAACATACAGTGCATTTACTAATGTCAACAAACACAACTTGTGATTTTAATAATGAATTTCTTGCTGAAATGCTAAAATTAACTAAGCTTAAATGCTGTAGAAGTATTGTTCATTCATTAGTTCATGTTAACTAATGTAGTTAGCTAATGTTAACTAATAAACCTTATTGTAAAGTGTTACCATTTAAGTTTATTGAAGTAATTTGTATAATGTTTATATGGGATTTATACTTTTTAGCCTTGTAGTATAGAGTATGTTATAATAATAAACAACAGTGTTGGGTAAAGTTACTTTATAAAAGTAATGTAATTACATTTTTTCCCTACTCCCTTAAAGGGATAGTTAACCTAAAAATGAAAATTCTGTCAATAATTACTCACCATCATGTCATTCCAAACCCATAAGACCTTTGCTCATCAGATATTTCTGACGAAATTCAAGAGATTTCTGACCCTGCATCGACAGCAATGGTACTTCCATGTTCAAGGCCCAGAAAGGACATCATTAAAACAGTCCATGTGACATCAGTGGTTCAACCGTAATGTTATGAAGCTACGAGAATACGTTTTTTGTGAGTGAAGAAGCAAAAATAAAGACTTTATTCAACAATTTCTTCTTTTCCGTACCACGATGCGTTCTGATGTAGAAACCAGATGCACTGCGCCTGTTTACAAGCAGAAGATCCACGCTGTGCATAAAACTTTGTCTTTGTAAACACATCTGAAGATTTCAACATAGGATAGGATGACTTGCAATTTTTTGCTCAGCCTTGCTTATTCAAACCAAATAACATGAGGGTGAGTAAATAATGACAGGTTTTTAATTTTTGGGTGAACTATCCCTTAAAAAGTAACTAACTGAGTTACTTAGTTACTCTTTGTAGAAAATACACGTTATGTTACTTTTGTGTTACTTTTTGTCACTTAGGCTGGGCTCGCTTATTTGTTTTTAACAAGAAAAACAAAAAGTTATATTTTTGGCAACTGTAATGGTCCTTTCACACCAAAAGTGAAATTATTCCTCAGGTTAAAAGAAGTGCATGTGTCTCTGCACAAGAAAGGTGTCAAGTACCTTAATTGAAAAGTAACAGATATTTAGTTGTACATTTAAAAGTAACACATTACTTTACACATTAGTTTACTAGTGAAATACTAATACTCTGATTACGTAACTTGCTATACTTGTAATGTGTTACCCTCAACACTAAGAAACAATTTAATAAACTAACAGTCGCACTTTATTTTAGGATCCAATTCTCACTATTAACTATGACTTTTGTCTCAATAAACCCACCTGATCTCATGACAAAAACTTTTTGCAAGATGCCAAACACATACTGATACACATCACTGTGGTTTCCAACAGAACACTAAAGGCGGTAAAACAGCGAGTATCTGTAATCGTTTCGTACACAGCTGTGATTACAGCTCCATATGTTTCGCTTTCTTAATAACATAACATAACATAATAACAAGCTTGCTCGGTAGCTCAGCCGTCACAGAATCGGACTTTGGATGTGGAATCCTTGGGTACGAATTCCATCAAAAACATGACAAACGGTGAAAGAGCTAAAAGATTAGAGATCGAAAAACAAGCTAAAACGACATGCTTGCGATTGTGTTTTTACATCACATTCGCTTTTGTTCATACCATCGGGTAGGTTTAGGGGGAGAAGGGTGTTCCTGGACAACAGGAGGCTGCAGTTTCAGGACCTCATACTGTTTAATAGTGCTTGCTATTCAATTCTGTATATTATTATTGTTTAAAGATATACACAGATAGAACACATACGTCTGCAAGATGTCTGTTAAAGATCGCTTGATCTGGAAAGCATCTGCTCTGTACAAACGTCTGTAAGATGTCAGTTTTACATACATTCTAAATCACACACATCTTAAAGACATCTGATAGACGTCTATTTTACATCTGATAGGAAAGGTCCCACAGACATATTGCAGATGAGCAAACACTCAAAATACGTCTTGCAAATGTCAAATAGACATCTCCCAGATGTGTGTGCAGATGTAGTTGTTTAATTGTATACACTTAATTATTGTCCTAACCAACCCTTAACATGCCCATTGGTAACCCGTTTTAAATATTTCACCTAATTTATTTCAATATATTCTATATATATTCTGTTTTTAAATTCAGTTTTCTTGTAAAGAAAGACTTGTAACTTAGCGAGACTGCATTAGCACAGCGATTCAGGTTTGATGTGCGATACACATAAAGTGCAGTAAACGGTAAAACAATTGCGCTACAAATTTATTTGTACATTAATAAATTTAAGATCATTTGAATACAAATGCTAGTTTATAACTAATAATATTATTAATATTATTCAGCAGAACAATTAACTGTTTTGCACAGCTAAATAGGCTAAATGGAGATTGCTGACACTGCCTTAAACACAAGTTCACACCAGCTCTTACATTAAAAATAAGATGGAAAGATAAAAAATGAATAGTTTTTGTTTTATGCTTGAATCAGGTCTCCTCTAGATGGCACTGTCACAAAAAATAGAGTCCTAGAAATGCGGTCCTAGAACTGCAGCCTCCGGTTGTGCAGGAACATACTACTGCCCTGGTGAAAAAACCAGCATATACAGGTAGGTATATTTTGATGCTAGGATGCTGGTTAGGTATGTTTTGATGCTGGTTTAAGCTGGTCCTTCGCTGGTTTATGCTGGTCAAGGACCAGCTTAAACCAGCATCAAAACATACCTAACCAGCATATGCTGTTTTTTTTTTTTTTTTTTCACCAGGGTGGGGTTTAGGTGTAGTGCAGATGGTACGTTATTTTAAAACATCACAGAGCTTGAGAGTTATAGCGCCACTCAACGGACAGTTTAGAACTGCAGTGACACGTACCAACGCCACATAAAACATACCATGGGTGCTTCTCAATATCCCTCCTCGTCTCCTTGCTCCTCCGTCCTCCATCCTATGACCCGGAAACCGATCGAGCTCAGTCATCTTGTAGGCCATCTCAGTTCTCTAATTGCACCGCGAGGAGGCGAGGATCGTGGAGTGACGAGGTTTCCTGAAGAGTCATTAACGCGAGGATACACAGGTGTATCCTTTGCGGAAGTGTTTCATCGACTAAACGTGACGCACGCATAAATTCTCCTCCCCCTTCACAGCTGTCGTAATAATTGACATTAATATTTTACCTCTGAATTTCAAATAATGTCATATATTTAAACTGGGCGTCTTGTTTTATTCATATTTATTATGAACGAACTTTAACAACATATGGGCAGCTGGTGACGCTTTGAAGGGACGCTTGAGTGGTCTAGAATATTCCAATGTTCATCCTTTGATTCCTCCGTCCTCGCGTCTTTTCCTTGCGTCCTTCCCTCGCATCCTGATGGGGTGAAGCTAAGACGCGAGGAAAGAAAACAAGGAAAGGAAACGTGAATGCACAAATAAGAAATGAGAAGCACCCCATAACGAACACTCTTTTAGCGCCACTTAGTGGACATGTCAAGGACATTTCATCGTGTTCCCTGACACGATGTCTCCAGAGGAACGCAATTTGTACCGAGTAGGACGCCGCCCCCGGAATGTGATTTCTAAGCGATTTGTACCAAGAATGACCAAAACCCCCCACCCCCTTAAGACTAGTCCCAGACTAAAATGTAACTCTGAACTGTTTCAGCTGAAAGAAACTTGCACTGACTGATCTTAAAATATATCACTTTGTTTTGTCTCAAGATGCACACCAGTAATGTTTTTTTTTAAGGCAAATGTATAACAATTACTTAGATGTCCTAGTTGAATTATGGCCTAATCCTGGCTTAGTCTAAGCACTGTCTGTTTAACCAGGCCTAGATGTGTTAATATGCGACTAGTTGAGTAAAATGACATACTAACGTCCAGGCAAGATTTTACAACCCATAATGATCAGGCAACTTTTGCACAAGGATACCAGAAAAACATTTGTTGAACTGTTGTGGAAACCTCCACCCATAATTATTATGTCTGTGACACATACTGTAACAAAAATGTAGCAGATATCTCACCACTTAAAGGATCCACTTATGTTTCAAACAACACCTTTTTATGGATAAGCAGCACATGTAGTGTAATACTGTTTGTTGTAGATGATAAATTATTTTCATTGATAATGGATGTCACAGATGTCACAGATACAGAAAAGAAATGACACAGCATTATGATGAATAGCAGCAAATGCTGGTTAGTGATACACTAACCTAAAAAGTTATTGTAAAGGGATATGATTGTTACAGCAGTCATATGAAAAGGAAAAAAAATAAAGATGTCTGGGAAGGGCATCTGTGACACATTTCTTTGTCTTCTATTACTTCCTTGCCGCATCAGTCTCAAAACAATTGCAACACACTTCACAGAAAACTGTCACATATATTTAAAGACTTTTATGAACAACTTATCAATACTCCCATGACATTTCCTTATGACACCCTCTTATTGTAAATCTGCGCACTCTCGTCAGCTCTCCTGAGGAACAGAGAGGCGTTTGATGGGCTTTGTGGAAATTTGACATTTTCAAAAAACAGAAAGAATACAGAACAACTCAGTGTGTGTGAGATAGAGAAAGAGAGAGCGAGAGAGAGTACAGCTTGTCAAATGAAACTAGACAGAATGCTGTTTTGTTTTGGTAATTTTACACTTAGATTGGGGAAGTGTGAACTCATGCAAGCACAACACAGTGCGCCTTCAGTAAAGGGCCTTTTAATAAACCTGACAGCTGAACAATAGATGTGCTAGAAATAGTCTTTCATTTTCTTTTGTTGTGTAACTGTATCTGCCATTCCATATTTGATGTCCTCTCTGATATAGTATATTGTGAGGAAGCATCTGTGAAACATGCTGACCTGCAGATAATAAAGATATAAGAGCTCAGAAACTATCCGTTATCACAAGATGTTCTCAAGATTGTGATTCTTCTGCAGCGCAGACGCAACGATTACTATAAAGGAAACGTGTAGCAGGTGTTTCCTCTGAGAAGGCAAGACTGTGCCGTCTTAAAAAATAGAAAAAATACACTACTCATATAAAATATGATTTCAAATATGAGTTCAAATGTTCAAACATTTCTTTAATTATTTAAATTGTGCTGTTATTGGCTAACCACTCAGGTTTATCACTTTATATTAGTGTTGTTATTGGCTGATATTACTTTGTCAGGGGTATAATGGCCATCTATGGTTTTGTAACAGGTTTGTAATAAGTTAAACTAGTAAAAACAGACAACTGACTCACTCTGACATAATCACTTATAGTCACTTACATGGAAACATGAAATAATCTGTAAGTGAATTGCTGTTTATAACATAAAATAGTCATCGCTGATATACTTGCAGTGTCTTCTGAGGATCCGATGACTAATATTATACCGAAATTACATATGAGATACAATGGCCTATATCTGGAGCGATATTTCCATACATCTGCTTGTTGTAGATGTTTAGAACATAAAATACCCAGTATAGTTTGGATATAATAGTACATTCTATATGATGCTATTTGTAGCAATCATATATGTTAACAGTATGTATTTAACATACATGAATGCTAATGAAAACAACACTTATACCAAAAATCTGTATGTATGTCTATTGTTTATATATACGTATCTAACATCAACAAAATAATGGGCTTTAGGGTGGATAAATATACATAACATATTTGCCTAGAAAAAGTATATAATCTTCATGTACATATGCACATACACATATACATAATACATTTACATTCACACACACACAAATAAAACAAACTAAATATTTTAGTATTTTTTTGTTAACAATTCATTTTTAATGATTTGCTTTAAAATTATATATTTTAATTTTACATTTGTGTGATTTAATTAATTATTAGCTTCCCATTGAACTTTCATGAACCTCAGTTTAGAAAACCTTGATGTAATTAATGCATTTGATGTTGTTAATAACAACAAATGGAATATTTTTTCTTACTCTTTGTATTTTTATATCAATATAGTTCAAGTTTATCCTGTTTAAATAAACGTGATAAATGAGTGATAAATGAAATAGTAATCTAAAGTAATCTAAAAGTAGTAATTATATTGCCTAAAATGTGTAATGTAACAGATAATGTTACTAGCTTTTTTTTCATTTTTTGTCATTATATATATATATATATATATATAGTAAGAATGTGCTAAATTGATAGTAAAGATTCCTACTTTAAATAAATGATGTACTTTTGAATGTTTTTTTCACCAAATAATCTTGAAAAAAAGCATTGCAGGTTCCAAAAAAATAAAAATAAATAAATAATAAGCAGCACAACTGTTTCCAACACTGATAATAAGTACATCAGTACAATTTTTAGTCATGTGACACTGTAAACTGGCATAATGATGCTGTACATTCACAGAGATATATTATAATTTGAAGTATATTAAAGTAGAAAACATTTATTTTAAATAGTAAAAATATTTCACACTATTTCCATTTTCGCTGTATTTTTGGTCATGCAGCCATGATGAGCATAAGAGACGTCTTTTTAAAAAAACATTTTGAACAAACTTTTGAATGGGAATGTAAGTTCATTATAAGCTCATGTTAGCTCATAGATGTATGTATTGATTAATTTATGCAAAAGCAGAAAACCTGATATCTGATGTCAGATATCAAATGATGCCAATATGTTTAACGTCCAGTTTACATCAAATCAAAGTCATGTCAAGTGTTTGACATCAGTTTGATTTGCATATTTGACCTGTTTTTTGACGTCAAACTGACATATTTGCAACATAATTTCCCCACTGAGAAATGTTAACATGTTACTGTAACAGTGATGCTTCACTCAACAGGCAGCAGCACTAATGGAGGGTGGTTTGAAACAAGTACATGCGGTATATCCAGCCCACTTTAAAATGCATCATCGGCCCCCAAACTCAGTGTGAGGGTTTCCTTGTACAGGAATGGGAAACTGAAGAACAGCCAGCGCACGTTATTTCATGCCAGCATACTGGAAATGCCGAGCAGTCGATGCCCGCTTGGCAGCAGCTGCTGTGAATCTAGTATGAGTTTCATGGCTCATGCTGGAGTGGGGACAGATATGTCAACTTGCGGGATTCCTTGTCCCCTCTCCTAAATAGTTCCATGTGCGAACTCACAGGCTGCCAATTAACTACAGCCTGTTTCCCAGAAGAGAGGAGCTCCTCCCGCTCTCCCTCTCGCTCTCACACACTCCTGCCTGATTCAGCAACAGTGGATCTCACACACACACACACACACACACAGAGGCTGATGTGGAGATATTATTGTAGGCTGAACTCACAAGAGTGGCTGTGTTTCATTCTACACTGGATGCATTGTGGGAATAACAATAAAGATGCAGCCAGAGCTTCTTGGAAACCTAGGACATAAAAAGATGGTTCACAAAGCCAAGACTGAGTTTACACTACAATACCTGGGGAGAACTAGCCGTTAGGATTCCCATTCATCGAAATAAAAGCTATGTTTACTTTGTAGTGCCATAAAATGCTTAAATACATTAATCTGGCAAACCTTGACCTCCTGCTTCCTGGAAGGAATTAGATGTTAAAGTTAATCTTCGTTCCTTATTGCAGCCCCAGGTTATTTTAAACACACCTGTACTTTCATTATGGTAACTTAATGGCAACAGTTATTGCTCTGTTTTGACCTACATCTACTATTGCTTAAATAAACCTAACCTACAAACCTACATATAACTGCAAGGTAATGGAGAACCATTAAAACCAATAAAGTGAAAATATAATATATCACTATGTGACCTTAAGCAACTGAGCAAAATGTCTGATGACTTTTGGCAAGTCAATAAAACATACAACACTGTAAATAAGGTTGCTTAGTTAAAATTCAACATTAGACTAAGTAATATTGTGTGGTTTCAAGTTAAAATAGTAAGTGTTTGTGACTTAAAATTTGTTGTCATGACCTAAAGATCTAAATTAAGTTAACTAAACTAATAATATAAAACATAGCTTATATTTTTATTAAGCATTTACATTATATTATTTCATTATTATGGCCTGTGCACCGGTGGTGTGAGGACCCTATTGGAATTGCTCCATTTATTAGGGCTCGAGCACCGATGGTGCGAGGAACCTTTTG